>ML783321.1:624416-639689 GCA_009831015.1 Picea engelmannii | reverse complement strand
AAAGTTTGGCATTTGAAGAAAAGATAGATATTTCATGTAATCTAGATAATCTGTCATAGGATGACCTTTAGATAAGATGTGAAATACAATGCTTAATTGAATTGTCTTGGATAACAAATTTCTTTCCATCGTCTTTTCGAATAGATATGTGATGCTTCCTCCACCTGCCTCGAGTTTTTCCTTACTTATTAAATATTCATTATATTCATCAGCATATTTGACATGTCGACATTCCTTGGAATATTTTCATCTGACAATAGATTTCTCCTCGCCATCTACAATTTTCTTTTCCTACACCTTTCCTACATGCTTCTCAATTGTATCTAACTTCATCTTAAATGTCGTTGGCATGCCAAGTTTCCAACTACATATATTGCATCTAACTTTTGGTTTCTCTTTCTCATTTTTTTGTGGTAATGGTTCAATAAATGGAAATTGTGAGACCCAATCTGGTTGAAAGCCTCTCCCTATGTCCCATTGGCCTTTTTGTCTTTTCCGTGAATTGGCTGTGTTATTTTCCAATGAAATATTTTTGACATTTGTACTTCCAGTTTCTGGTGAAAATTCATTTATCTCACTTTGATCACTAGAGAAACATATTTCCTTATCTATTATTTGGATATTAGATGCATTCTCACAAGAGTTGACATCTCTTTCAGTGATAGGTTGCTCAAAAGATCTCAAAGCATGAAGACAGTGTGGATCCTTGGATTGAGGTCTTTGAAAGTATGATGATCGATCATTTTGTCTTGATCTTTTCTTCCCACGATCGGTGTTTGACATCTCAATAAATATTCCACAATTGAAATTTCAAATTGATCTAGAAGCCAAAAGTGAAACCTGCAAGAGAAATAATATAAAATTAGTAAAAATCCTACCAAGTATAGAATATCTGTATGTATTTATATTTATTATATTTTTTTATAAAATCAAATTCTATAACTTATCCTTTATTGTATATAGTTTCTATGATTCAACATCTACCAATTAACAACATTAATTTTCTCATTCTAATCTTCAGCTTGTAACCATTTTATATTTTCAGGATAGTTGTCTTATACTATCTATTGACTACAACCTTATAATGCATATATATCCATTACTGACTACAATTTCCTTTCAGCAACCATAGAGATGAATTTGTTGGCAATGTGGCAATCACCACACACACAAAGGATTTTGGAAATTCAAATAGTATTATAATAGTTCTAGTGCATTTATTGATCAACCCAAAATCCATAGCTAGCCTCTCACTGTGACCACATAGTAGGTGTTCCTTGTCTTCCTCATCCATATCATGCAATAAAAAACTTATGTTAGGAACATACCTTTCCCGCCCTCAATCTGCCTAGCCAAAATTTCTAACATTGCATAGATTTTATCTACCTGTGGATGTGACCTGTCTCCAGCATAGAACATATGAAAATTGTTATCAAGTTAAATCCAGGTGCACCCTAGGTTCTTTTTCATCCCTCTTTCTTCCATCATTGCTATTACCTTCCCCACATTATCCCACCTACTAGTTGTGGGATAAATATTTGACAATTGAATATAATATCTAGCATTCTCAACTTCTAGCTAAAAAAATAAAGTTCTTTTGCAGCAAATTCCCCAAGTTCTACATTGATATAAATCATGTAGGCATTGAGCAAGGCTCTCCATACCCCAACATCATATTTTAAGGGCATCCTTTAGGCTTTTAATAAAGGCATATGCATCATCCAGTTGATTTGCACAGACAAGAAGATCGACCATACAAGCATAATGATTTAGTCCATGAGTCATATAGGAGTGATACTCTAATGTTTTCCTCTCACAACAGTTGTGAGATAGGATGCCATCAAGACAGTATTATTTAGAGTTGTTGATAATTCCATTGGTAGCATTTCCATTTCAGGGAAAAGAGGGATTGCCAAGAGAGTAATGGCACGTGGATTGCATGCTATACTTCTATCTATCGGAGTTATTGTGGGATCTATAGACAACTTTGAACTATTGTGTCCTGAAGAATGGGAAAGAGTACTAGAGAACCGATTAAACTTTAAAGTATAGTGCTAATAGTACATTGAAAACCTTTGAAATATCACAAAGTATCCTGAAGAAAATATTGTGTTTTTTTCACTGTCTAGTTGGCAGTGGCATACTCGATTCTTGGAAGAAGGTTGTGACATCAGAAACTATTGCTAACAATGGAAAAAAAGCTACAAAGACAGAAGATAAGAAGTTCAAGTCTATTTAAGTTGAGGATAATGTTGTTAAACCTGAGCATTTATCAAAATAATTGATCAAATTTTACAGTTGGAAAATAAATGGCATATCGGGTGGCAAAGCATTTGGTGGAAAAATATCCAAAAAATATTATTTGGAATCTCCCCAAATCTGAGTTAAAATCTTACTTGATATCATATTGATAGTTTTAGTTATTACCAATAGAAGGCATGCTTTCCGAGACTACAAACCAATCATATTGATAGTTTTAGTTATTACCGATAGAAGGCACGATTTCCTCCTAAAACAATTAGCATGTAGGTTGAAGAATCTGATCAGGATTGACAGAATATTATTTTCTCCAAAATTGTACAGTAACCAAGTCCAAATAGATATTGGCACATGATCCATACTGAAATTTTGATCACAAGGATTAGGAGGGAGGTGTACCAAATATCACATGTCAATTGAGAAGTTATTTCTTGTTGGTAGAGAGCATGAGAATGAGAATCAAGTAAGAAACTACAAAGAAATCAACAATCATCCATTAGCAATTGTGATCAATGAGGGTATCTCACCGCATGAATTTTGGGAGGGGTTTGGGGAGGTGGGAACCAAAAATACCATGGATATATGGGTAGTTTGATCTTTCACTAAATAAATAGTTGTACTATTATGAGTGGATATCAAGGGAGGAATCACCCAAATTCCCAAAACCAATGGAAAGATTGCATGTGGCCAACTCATGTGGTTAGTGTGCCAATGGTCTCACAAGGAAAATCACATGAGGACAAGCATGGAGATTGTTGTTCCTGAGTTTGTACTTTAAGGCTCTAAAGTACACCGTCAAGGAATCCTAAAAGAAAGAGAGTGCTAAGGATAAAAAGGTGGGTTACATCCGAAAAGAATGAAAGGATTATGGTTGATTCCCTAACTGTCTATGTCTAGCTTCCCAGTTTTCCTGGATGCTAATGTCTCTTTCAATTACTGCCCATGAACGTTCTAACTCAACCCAGTTATTTGTTGTCTGTAGGATGATGTTAAATAAATTCAAAGAAATGCTCGTTTGATCCAATAGTCCAGGTTTGATATTAGGTTGTCGCGTAACTGGAACAGTCATGAGGGAAAGAGATTGAAAGGATAGATTATGTGTTTTCTTTTAAGGTTTTGCTATTTCTGTTTCAAAACATAAAAGAAAAACTCCAAAAAAACCTTGAATTAATAGTATGACGAAACTAAAGGTTGTTTCTGGTATCTGAGCTAAATTTTGAAAAATGAATGTGCATGAAATGAAAAGAAAACATAGAGCTACCGAAAAAGGTGAGGCATCAATTAAAGAGGAATCTCACTTTGTGACAGAAGAAGAAAAATAGTTAGGAAGAGTTCTTAATGAAGCATATGATATTGAAGTCTAAAACGTTTGCGGGTCTTGTATCTTTTGATAGCCGATCCAGAGGAAAGGTTGTAAACGATTAAATTGCAAGAATAATTAATTTCCACAATAGAGGTTGTACTAAATTGTAGTTAAGCTTTCATTAAAAAGATATATGAAAAATATGAAACAACGGAGAAACACATAACTCAAATTTGACCAGATCTGGAATCTTCAATCTGTATTCGTATTAATTCAAAAATATATTCAAATTCTTCTTTACAATGCGCCCAGAAAAAGCCTTAGATCAGTATCCTGAAATTATATTTATACCAAATCCCTGAAGATTGTTGGTTATTGATCTCCTAATTCTTAGGGGAAAACAGTTACAAGAATTGCAAACCCTAATTGTTTGCATGATTATCATTTATTTTCCTATCATATTGATAATATAAGTTTTCAAAATGATACTTCATTATTTTACCGAAGTATCTCCTTCTTTTGACCCGATGCATTCAATACATTTTTCAAGAAGTAAGAAATTTCTGGGAGGCTCTAGAAGATCCTTTGCTTCAAATAAATAGAATTTTCTCTGAGTTTCTGGAAGTCGATCTTCAATCCTCTTACCAGTAAACTTAATTGATTGCAACTTTAAGTTGGGCTTCACTAGCCACATGTCTATTAGAGTAACATCCATTTCCTTTAACTGTGAAATTTCCATTTGAAATTTGTTCAAACCCTCTTTGAAATTCAACTGATGTCTTACAATGTTTATCTGTCCTAATTGCCCAGTGAAATTGTCTCTTTCAATACCTAATGATTCCTTGTCCAATAAATCAAAGATTCTTTCACAATCATCTTTGATTTCTTTGACTATTTTCTTATATTCTGCTATGTTGTTTTCCCATACCTTGAGCATGATATCGCCTCTAATATGCTCTGTGACATAAAGCTTTAGAATTTTCAATACTTCTTCATTTTCATAACATACAACTGCCTTTTGGAAAGTGGCCCTTGTTGCTTTAGCTTGTTTTTCTTTAAAAATAATATTATCAAAAGCATTGTTTGTTTCCTGAAAATAATTATGAATAATCTCTACTTGGGAGATTACTTTTTGTTGCTCAGCTTCTACCTTTGCATGTATTTCCAATGATTGGTCCTGAAAAAATTTTAGGTCTATAACCTGGCCTTTTATTGAATTCAATTTAGCCTGTAGTTGTCTTACCAATTCTTCTTGCCGAATAACTTGTATTTGGCTAGTCTGCATCTTTTCGTTCATCTCGTCTAGACTTGACTTAAGCGATTGAATTTCTTGCTTGTCAACAGCTCTGGCCTGCTCTAGACCTTTATTTATTTCTGCTTTGATACTTTTCTCGGTATCTTTTAGTTGATCTTGTAACTGGGTTATCCTGCAGTTACTCTGTTCCAACCTTACTCTCATATTGCTAACAGTGAATAGATTTTTTGTTGCCAGCGCTCCCATGGAGCCCACCACCTCTGTAGCAAAATCTCCCTCTTCCAAGTTTTGCCCATCCACCAACACCTTGTGTTTCTTTACCATACCACCTTCTCTCATATACATCTCTTGTTTTAATACAGCCTTCCTCTTTTTACTGAAGAAGTAATCAGAGGGAGGAATTTCATCTCTGGAGATAGGGTCGAGGTCGCTAGCATATATGAATCCTACCTAAGGGAAACCAAAAGTAGATTGTAAAGGGGTCAAGGAAGTGATGGGGTTACCCAACTCTGTGGATTTTGTTTCTGTTGTTGTCTTAGGAGTATCAATATGAAAAGTAGATGACGCGGGGGGGATATTGACTGGACTCGGGAGGTGTCTCGGACCCTTTTTATGTTTCTTCTCCTGGATTCTTTGTCTGTGGGACTTCTTTGTTTTGTGAAGACCCTTCGACTTCCTGTGGGTTTTCCTCGGTGTCTGCTTTGTTCTGTGCTTTCTGTCTGAATCCTGGGGGAATGTTTTCTTATTCTGGAGGGGATGTTGTTGCTTTGCCCTGCAATACTTTGGGCAAACTACTTTGTCTTTGTCTCTGGAAGGTCAGAATATTGGTTTTCAAATCTGATGATAGCGCATGTACCCTGTCTAACACTTCCTCATAGGTTTTGACCCCTTTGAAAATGTCATCGCGAGGGGATTCCTCATGTTCAAATGCTTTCATGCCACAGTAAGTCATGTGGCTTCCCACTATTTGATAAGGGTCGTGCTTCCTATGTTCTAGATTCACCAACTTGATATCCTCTAGAGCTGCAGCTTCAACCTTGGAATGACCCAGGTTGAGTAGAAAAAACCTTCCAGTCTGTATGGGAAAGACTGGCCAGAACTTCTTTTGAGTTGTATTCAGTTCTATCCCAATACTACATGTTATTATATAATGAGCTACCTCCATGCACACCAGTCTATCAGGGAGGAATTTAGGAAGTGCATGAGGAGGGATAGAGCATCTGAAAACCCTGATATAGGATAAATTCTCCTCATCAAACCAATCGGCAACGGCCTTGAGATTTCCTATGACTGACTCTGATATACAGAAGGGTGCATATCCATACATCATCTGATGCACCGGTATCACCACGAAATGACAAATTTTGTAAAAAGAATCTTTAGCATTATCTTCCCACGGCTTAGAATGATATTCATGAATCGGTTTAAGGCAAGTTGGGTTCCAACTCCAATTCATCAAAGGGAAAGGAGTTGTGAAACATATAGCGTCCATGATGTATGTTGACATGTAAAAATCTATTGGTCTACCACTGGACCTCGCGATTTGATACTCCATAACCTCCTTAGCTAGGTTGTCTGGTGGGATTTTGTTCCAATTGAAGCTATATCCTTCGGTTGCTTCATGTAAAAGGGGCACCCATTCTGCAGGAAAATGGGTAGGACTTTTCTTTCTGAAAAGTCTACATAACATCATAGCCACATAAACCATGTACTCATTCAAAGAGGTTGTGCCATAAACATTATGGGTATCGACCCTGAATTTTGGTGGGTGTCTCCACCAGTCTCTGATTATGTTGGGGTATGTTCGGTCTGCCTCTGTGCATTCTTTCCTTTGAAATTCACTTACGAATTCTTTGTTATAATATGTTTAGAATTGGGAGACAGGTTGTACATTACTTGTATATGCTCCAGTATGAAAGAGTCGATGATGACCCCTTGACTGTCCAAAATGTTTTTTGTCTACATGTATGTCCTCTCTAAATATCAACTGATCATATCGTTGTATGTCATGAGTCATGGGCGTGTAACCACTTTGTGAAGTTCGGACTCTGCTACGTCCCAAAGTTTGTTTTCAGAATCATCAGGAAAATTCTTGATTTCGTAGTCCAGGGTTTCGAAAATTTGCCTCCAGGATTTGATGGAATCAATAGCATGCGGTGTAGTATCAGACACGACATCTCCTTCTGGGCTAGAGATTTCAGATGCTTCTTCACTTTTCTTAGGTGCCTTTCTAGGTGCCATAATGTTCATGTTTAGGATGAATTCCTATCACAGAGAAAAATGTGTAAGCTTGTTGAATGCAATTTACTTATGAATTCAAACGATAAAAATGAAATTCGAAAAAATAAACCAATCCTCTATTAACCTTTAACTCTTCTTACGACGGACGTACTGAGAGAGGTGGTAAAACTTTAATGTCTTAGTGGGGAAGATATGCCCAGAGATAAGCAGTTAAGTCAAAAATATATGTATTTGTCTGTTGCAAATATTACTGTATATCGGCGATTTCAAACTAGAGCTTTAAAAGGACTGCTTTCACTAAATCCCAAAATGTGAAAAGTCATTTTAATCCTTATTAATCCCATTTTAAATTAATTTAAAATTGTTTTAAACTTTATTTTAAAACAAACGTGATTTCGCATTTCAGCATTTTGGGGATCCTGTACCCATGAGTATGTCATAAGCAAACCCCGAATCGTGAAATCGTGATGGGATTAGTTTAGACGATGATTACTTATATTAATGCTTTAATCATTTAAGATTAGTAATTAACTTCTTCCTTTCAAAAAATTGGGGACCGGGAGTTCAAAGGCTAGCGCTTTGAAAACACTTTGATACAAAGAAACCTGAAATGTGAAAGATTAAGTTGTTGATCGTGTTTAAGAGTTTAATTAATCACAATTAGAGGATACTTTGTGAAACGCACATCGGGGTTTATAGCACCTACTTTTTTCTTTTTTCTTTTTTCTATTATTACTTCAATATAAGGCCTTTTCAGGATTTTGGCACCAGGAAATCTGGAGTTGTTAATTAGGAAAACATGCCTTGTGAAATGTCAATTCTCGAAATGCGAAAAATTGAAAGATTTTTTACTCTTTTTAAGATTAAGGGCGACTCCATGATTAGGAAAAAGTGACGCTGTAGGTTTAAAGGGTAAAACATTAAACTTCGTGTCAACAGAAGTTGAGGAGTTGAATATGGTATTTATATAGTGGTCATAAGGAATTCATTGGGAGGGAATACATCATCCATTCACCCACAGAGAAAGACATACTTTCCTTGTGAAGAGTATGAAGTTGACAAAGCTAAGGAAGAAAGAAGAACTTGTGTAGTGAGCAACTCAACAATTAAATAGATTTGGAGAAGAATGCAATCATGAATATTGTTGTAAGCCTAAATTGACATTATAACCTGACATGTAATTTTGGAAAAGTGCCTTGAACATCATATATTGTAGTATTACAAGAGTCCATAACTGCCAAATGTACTTCTCGTGAGTTTAAGCATAATAGACAAATTGTGTTATTCTCTGCTATTTCATGTGTTTGTGTGTTTACTTATGTGTATTGTTGTGTTTACTTTATGTGAGAGGTTGTTCTGAAGGTGTTTTGGACAGAAACTGGAGGTGTTCTGAACAACATCTAAAGGCTATTCTGGACAGCATCTAAAGGCTATTCTGGACAACATCTAAGGGCCTTTTCTGAGGGTGGAATAACTCAGTTCTGGGCAGCAATCTGAGGCAACTTTAAGGGCAGTTCTAAAACAGCCTTAAGGCCAGATTTGGGGCAGCCAACAAGTAGCAACAAAATAATTTTGTGACGACAGCTAGAGAATAGCAAAAGCTACTTGTAGAGGCTATGATATATTTAAGACACAGTGACAACAGTAAGAACTATTGTCTTAGTTCTAGTGTATTATCTCCCTCTTTCTAGAAGAGTCTTGTAAGTTCATTGTACTTGTTTGATTGACCAATTTATCACAAGAAGAAGTTTGTTGGGCTTTATTCCCCTTGAGGTTTTCCCAGGATAAATACTTGTCCTCTATGTGAATGTCTTTCTTTCAGTGATCCTTTTGCTTCAGTTAATGTTCTAGTTAATTGTTAAAGGTTAAAGAACACTACTGTGAACTGTTGTTATCTGTTTAAGCTTGAAAATTTAAAAAATGGAGGTGTACCATATATCACATGTCAATTGAGAAGTTATTTATTGTTGGTAGAGAGCATGAGAATGGGAATTGAGTAAGAAACCACAAAGCAATCAACATTCATCCATTAGCAATTGCGATCAATGAGGGTATCTCACCGCATGAATTTTGGGAGGGGTTTGGGGAGGTGGGCACCAAAAATACCATGGATATATGGGTAGTTTGATCTTTCACTAAATAAATAATTTTAGTATTATGAGTGTATATCAAGGGGGGAATCACCCAAATTCCCACAACCAATGGAAAGATGGCATGTGGCCAACTCATGTGGTTAGTGTGCCAATGGTCTCACAAGGAAAATCGCATGAGGACAATCATGGAGGTTGAGGAGTTGAATACAGTATTTATATAGTGGTCATAAGGTATTCATTGGGAGGGAATATATCATCCATTCACCCACAAAGAAAGACATAGTTTCCTCATGAAGAATATGAAGGTGACAAAGCTAAGGAAGAAAGAAGAACTTGTGTACTGAGCAACTCAACAATTAAATAGATTTGGAGAAGAATACATTCATGAATCTTGTTGTAAGCCCAAATTGACATTGTAACTTGACATGTAATTTTGGAAAAGTGCCTTGAACATCATATTTTGTAGTAGTACAAGAGTCCATCACTGCCAAATGTACTTCTCATGAGTTTAAGCATAATAGACAAGTTGTGTTATTATCTGCTATTGCATGTGTTTGTGTGTTTACTTATGTGTATTGTTGTGCACTCTCAGACGTTGCAGCTAGTAGTTGCACCATCTAGTATTAGAGAAGGTCGATACCTAAATCAGAAGAGACAAATCAAATAAGAGGATATTGTTGTGTAGAGTTTTTGAGGGAGAAGAAAGTGTTGGTGGAGTATTATTGGGTAGAATTGTGAGAAGAATCTATAAAGGAGAGTTGCAAAAAAGGAAGGAGATTTCATATCAATAGAAACATGTCATGTAGAAGAGGAAGAGTACTAGACTACTAGTTAAGATAGGTAGAGGACATGAAGAAGAGGTTGATAATGACATCATTTGATTTTTTAGAGAAATGTCTCCCAAAAAGGATATCATTGAATAATCCCATAGAAAGGGAATTGCAATAAGTTTGATGATGTGAGTGGCAATGAAGAATAATAGGAAGACCCGAGAGAAGAAATTACAAAATCCAATTCTCAGAAGGAGAAAGTGATAAGGTCTATCACAAATATGGGATGTAGACCTATAATGGAGACTCCTACATTCTCATTAAGTCTAAATCCAAAAGACTTAATAGGATGGATTGGGGAAATGGAGAGGTCCTTTGAGTTTGAACAAAGTGAACACCATAGAAGAGTGAAGTTTTCATGTACTAAGTTGAAAGGTAATGCATCCCCATGGTAAGATAATTCATAGCCAGATAGATAGAAGAAGGGAAAAGATAAGTACAAAATTTGGGACAAAATGGTTTCCAAGTTCAAGGTTAAGTTATTTCATGTTTGTTATTCCCTAATTATTTTTAGGAAGCTAGAAAACCTGAGATAGAAGGAGATGGCAATGAAAGAATGCACAAAATAATTCTAGAGACTATACATATGTTTTAAACAAAGTGACTAAAGTGAAGAATCCATCACTACATATGTTAATGATATTATTTATGCCATTGAAGATGAGACTAATAATGTGATCATTCAGTCAATTGTCTTAGTATACTAGTTATCCTTGAAGCCTAAAGAGAAACTTTCAAGAAAATAGCAGTGCTCTAGAGGATGAGAAACAAAAGGTAAAGGGAGAACAATGCATTGAAGAGGACATACAAGTGGAAGAAAGGAAGAAGAGGCCAACACAAATACTACTATCCAAATCATCAAAGGAAGTTGAATTCAATTTTGGAGGACAAGAGCACTGGGATTATGAGTGACAAGAGAGTTTTGTTGTTGAGAGAAGGAAATAGGAAAAATTGCATGTAGCTTAAGGAGAAAAAATTTACACAATTTGTTGTTTGAGATAACAAAGATGAAATTTAGCAATAATATGCGTAAAATCTAACGTTCATGAGAATGTTATTGAAACTAGTGAAATATATTGAAGAGCTTAGAGAAGGAATTGGAGCGGACTATGGTCATCTTCAAAATTAAATGTAACATTAAGAAGAGGCAGAGCATGCTAAACAAAAGCATGAAAACTTGAAGAGAAAATTGTTGGTCCAACAACTCCTTTGCCAATATTTACAAAGTTTATTGTTATGAGGGGAGCATAAAAGAGAGCAAAAGGGTTTGATAACAACACTTTGGAGGCTACGTTTGCTTTTGGAGGAAGAAAAGAAAGGGATGACACCTTGACATCAAAAGCATTGGCACCTTGACCTTGGGCTAAGCCAACAAAAATCAAATTGTGCTTACTCTACATATCCTTCGAAAAATAAACTTCATTATTCTAAAGCCGTTGACATGGGATAAAAAATATTTGGAAAGGATAGCCCAATGGATGAACTCTATAATCTATCCTTGTGGATTTGTGGAATTGTTATCTAATAAAATGAGTTACAAGTCAAAGCATTGTTCTAATTTTACCAATATGATTCATAATTCTAGGCTATGAGGAAACACACTGAGATGAAGGACCAGGTAAATAAATACTTATCAAGATGAACAAAAACCCTGGTAAGTGTTCACCACCAAATCCTCACGCCTCTCCGCGTTGGGCACTAATCGATTATGTAAGTGCAATCTTTCAAATTTCAAGTTGAATCATTTTGAAACTTGACCCACTCAAGAACCTCTGTAGTTCTCACGAACCAGACAAACCTATGGCTATACAATACAAAAAATGCATCATAAAGCTCTGATTTGAACCCAATGCACATATGGGAAGATTTCATACAATTTATACCAGGTGGGAGGGCCAAAATGCTCTCGGAAATCCCCTTGTTCTTTGGAAATTGGGCAAAGGGAAGATTGTAGCTACCGAGTGCCCATACCACAAAACTGGGGCGAATTAAACCATAAACCCCAATTTTATTAAATGGCAGGTCGAAGATGATACCAGAAATTCCCATACTTCTATAAATTTGGCTAATGGAAGCTTGTCCCTCCAAATTTCAGGGGCGAAATATAATTTTTTTCCTCTATCCCTCCTATAAACATGGGCTAACCATGTACATGAATTTTCCCCTAAAATATATTATGAGCTAATGATATAAGTATTAAAAAATCACTCTAATACAAGAAATTCACCCAATAATAAATTGGAGGCCCCTTAATTTCACCCATGAGAGAAATTTTGCCCCTAAAATCATCTATGGAAGAAGGTACAAGAGGTTGAAGACTGGGGATGAGGAAGGAGATTCATGCAGTGAGTACAAGAGGAGAGAACCATGCACAATAGTCCATATCGTATAGATACCGCACATATAAGGAGAGGAAGAGGATTCTCAGTTCAGTCCTATAATAAAAGAGACGTTAAGTCATATTCAGGTTGGATCCTGTGTCGATTCCATGACCCTGTGTGAGTCACCAAGATCTGAGGTAACATTTGAGGATTTGTCAAAAGAACTTATAGTTAGAATAGGGATTAAGAATACTAATATCCAAAGCAGTGGAAGCAATGGATCGAGTTAGAGTAAATAAGGATCATCGAGGGGAGTAACTACACAAAACAACATGGCAGGGTTAGAAAACACGTTGAGACTACCTGAGTTCCAAGGAGTTGGGTTGGAGGACCCAGAACAACATCTATTCGTATGTGAGACAATTTGGGTTGCGAAGAATGTCCAGGATGAGGCCGTAAAGATTCAAAGTTTTCAACAACATTTAGAGGCTGCACATTAGTATGGTATATGAAACTGCAAAGTACTACACCTACATGACAAGGACTTTATAATCCAGATTTTATGATCATAAAAAAATGAACATGGATTATTATTATTATTACCACAGAGACACAATGAACAATAACAGAGATATAGTAAAATTGGCTTCTATTCAATAAAGAAATATGTTGAAACTGTAAAATGCAGACTAAAAACAAGCTTGCTAGAATGGTGGTGGCCTGTCTCTGAGAAGAGATGTGACGGTTGTGCTCATTCGCAAGAAAATGAGTACAATGAGGCTCTGAAATAATTTTTACAATAAACATGAATGCCAAAACCCTAGACATCCAAAAACCTATCCCTAGGAGATGAAGTGCCAAAAGTCATGTGGGCCTCATTGGGGTAAGTTGGTACATCAACTTCCCGAGGTCATAACGTTTGCATACGATCTATGTTTTAGGTGCACGATGGCATGTTGGAAAGATCTATCCAAGGACTACACATTATGTCGTCAAACTCTAACTAATTCCATATGTTGACTCTGGCGAGCCCTAAAAATGTTGTTTAGGGCCTCAAAACGGCCCCAGAAGTTCAAGAGTCGAAAACTAGGAAAAACATGCCAAACTGAAAAACTGTCAAGATGATCCAGTTGGAATAGATGGGTGGCCACCGATATCCATCTGGATCAATACTCCCCCCTTAGGAAGCAATGATCTCCATTCCATTGAGTTCCCCCATCATATGAGGAATTTTTTTTTGAATTTGGCCCCAGGTGAGCCACTTGCCTTGGTGTAGGAGTTGCCCTGCTTTGACAACCCGATAAAGCTGGATCCTCTGCTCGCGAGTGCCCTTAACCTATGTGTTCACAATATTATCAATGGGTGCATGTTCCATCCAGTCAAGGTTGAGCTATGTTGGTGTCAATCATTATGCTATCTCTGAGGTGTCCAATAATGGTGGAAAATATGGTCAAAGGAAATCCACATTGAACACTCGGTGCAAGCAAAAGAAGGGGGCAATGTTGAGCTCAAAAGCATTATTTCCCATAGCCTTGGTTATGGTGTAAGTTCCATAGCGGACTGGAAAAAGCTTCTGATGGGGCCCTGTAAGGTGTTATTTTAGCAAGTGCAACCAAACTTTGTCTCCCACCTAAACCTTGCATGGCACTTGGTGTTGATCATGGCATTGTTTGTACTTGACATTGGACTTCTGTAAAATATCCTGAACCTATTGGTGGATGTGATGGATCCTCTCAATGAATCAGATGGCTTTGTCAGCTTCATTTTGAGCATGGGACGAGTCTTCCTGGGTGGTTGCAAGGGGTAGTGAAACATCCATGGGACCCATTGGTTGAAATACCAACCCCACCTGAAAGGGGATGTGGTCGGTTGAGCTATGTATGGCTTCATTGTAGTTGTGATGAACATAGGGAAGACTGCCATCCCATGTGCAGAGGTGCCTGGAATTATACATGTGCGGGATATGCACGATCATTCGGTTGACGACCTCGGTTTGGCCATCCATCTGGGGGTGGAAGGAAATGGATTTGGTGAGCTTGGTGTCCAGTAGCGACAAGAGGCTCAACCACAATGTGATGAGGAATCGGTTGTTCTAATATGAGATAATGGTTTGTGTTATCCCAAAATGTACCCACACTCGTTCAAAGAAGAGCTTGGCAGTGGCCTCTGCTTTGATGCTCTTCTTGCAGGCGGCCAAAATCGCCATGGAGATAGACTCCCAGGGCCTGTCAAGAGTAGGCAGAGGGGTGTACATGCCTTGTTTCTTAGTGGTCGGTTTGGTAATAGCGCAGGAAGTGCAAGACCTGATATACTTGTTGACATCTTGTCAAATTTTCGGCCAGGAAAAATTTTGTTGCAACACTGCAACTACCTTTTCTACGCTGAAGTGTCCTACCACCCAACTGTAGTGGGCCTCCCAAATCATCTTCACTCGCTCGCTTGATGGAACGAAAATATGGACTAGATGGCATAAGAACTCGTCCTGAAGATGGAAATTAGTGACAGCTATGTTTGAGCCCAACATCTGGTAGGTGGTGGCAAAGTCAGGATCTTTCTCATAGAGTTGGGGCCATCCAGAGGTCTCATGGCCGCAAGATTCTAGCACCATGGTGAGTGTCGCCACTAGAGGTTGACTAAGGAAATCAACGACGAGGTTGGTACTTCTTGTATTATACTTGATGTTGAGGTGGAACTACTACAAGTATGTGTACCACTTCTCATGGTTGTCATTCTATAATTTACCATGTGTCTGCATGAACTGTAACGGCTTATGATCAATGTGGATGATTGTCTCCTTCCTGAGAATGTAATGCCTCTAATGGCGGCATACTTGAACAATGGAGTACATTTATTTGTCATAAGTAGGGTACTTATGAATGACATATGATAGTGTCTCACTATGATAGGCCACGGGGTGGTGTTATAACCCCAATTTGCACCATACATGCTTACCTGGCATCAAGCCATCTCA
>ML783321.1:600955-618247 GCA_009831015.1 Picea engelmannii | reverse complement strand
TTTTAGGTCTATAACCTGGCCTTTTATTGAATTCAATTTAGCCTGTAGTTGTCTTACCAATTCTTCTTGCCGAATAACTTGTATTTGGCTAGTCTGCATCTTTTCGTTCATCTCGTCTAGACTTGACTTAAGCGATTGAATTTCTTGCTTGTCAACAGCTCTGGCCTGCTCTAGACCTTTATTTATTTCTGCTTTGATACTTTTCTCGGTATCTTTTAGTTGATCTTGTAACTGGGTTATCCTGCAGTTACTCTGTTCCAACCTTACTCTCATATTGCTAACAGTGAATAGATTTTTTGTTGCCAGCGCTCCCATGGAGCCCACCACCTCTGTAGCAAAATCTCCCTCTTCCAAGTTTTGCCCATCCACCAACACCTTGTGTTTCTTTACCATACCACCTTCTCTCATATACATCTCTTGTTTTAATACAGCCTTCCTCTTTTTACTGAAGAAGTAATCAGAGGGAGGAATTTCATCTCTGGAGATAGGGTCGAGGTCGCTAGCATATATGAATCCTACCTAAGGGAAACCAAAAGTAGATTGTAAAGGGGTCAAGGAAGTGATGGGGTTACCCAACTCTGTGGATTTTGTTTCTGTTGTTGTCTTAGGAGTATCAATATGAAAAGTAGATGACGCGGGGGGGATATTGACTGGACTCGGGAGGTGTCTCGGACCCTTTTTATGTTTCTTCTCCTGGATTCTTTGTCTGTGGGACTTCTTTGTTTTGTGAAGACCCTTCGACTTCCTGTGGGTTTTCCTCGGTGTCTGCTTTGTTCTGTGCTTTCTGTCTGAATCCTGGGGGAATGTTTTCTTATTCTGGAGGGGATGTTGTTGCTTTGCCCTGCAATACTTTGGGCAAACTACTTTGTCTTTGTCTCTGGAAGGTCAGAATATTGGTTTTCAAATCTGATGATAGCGCATGTACCCTGTCTAACACTTCCTCATAGGTTTTGACCCCTTTGAAAATGTCATCGCGAGGGGATTCCTCATGTTCAAATGCTTTCATGCCACAGTAAGTCATGTGGCTTCCCACTATTTGATAAGGGTCGTGCTTCCTATGTTCTAGATTCACCAACTTGATATCCTCTAGAGCTGCAGCTTCAACCTTGGAATGACCCAGGTTGAGTAGAAAAAACCTTCCAGTCTGTATGGGAAAGACTGGCCAGAACTTCTTTTGAGTTGTATTCAGTTCTATCCCAATACTACATGTTATTATATAATGAGCTACCTCCATGCACACCAGTCTATCAGGGAGGAATTTAGGAAGTGCATGAGGAGGGATAGAGCATCTGAAAACCCTGATATAGGATAAATTCTCCTCATCAAACCAATCGGCAACGGCCTTGAGATTTCCTATGACTGACTCTGATATACAGAAGGGTGCATATCCATACATCATCTGATGCACCGGTATCACCACGAAATGACAAATTTTGTAAAAAGAATCTTTAGCATTATCTTCCCACGGCTTAGAATGATATTCATGAATCGGTTTAAGGCAAGTTGGGTTCCAACTCCAATTCATCAAAGGGAAAGGAGTTGTGAAACATATAGCGTCCATGATGTATGTTGACATGTAAAAATCTATTGGTCTACCACTGGACCTCGCGATTTGATACTCCATAACCTCCTTAGCTAGGTTGTCTGGTGGGATTTTGTTCCAATTGAAGCTATATCCTTCGGTTGCTTCATGTAAAAGGGGCACCCATTCTGCAGGAAAATGGGTAGGACTTTTCTTTCTGAAAAGTCTACATAACATCATAGCCACATAAACCATGTACTCATTCAAAGAGGTTGTGCCATAAACATTATGGGTATCGACCCTGAATTTTGGTGGGTGTCTCCACCAGTCTCTGATTATGTTGGGGTATGTTCGGTCTGCCTCTGTGCATTCTTTCCTTTGAAATTCACTTACGAATTCTTTGTTATAATATGTTTAGAATTGGGAGACAGGTTGTACATTACTTGTATATGCTCCAGTATGAAAGAGTCGATGATGACCCCTTGACTGTCCAAAATGTTTTTTGTCTACATGTATGTCCTCTCTAAATATCAACTGATCATATCGTTGTATGTCATGAGTCATGGGCGTGTAACCACTTTGTGAAGTTCGGACTCTGCTACGTCCCAAAGTTTGTTTTCAGAATCATCAGGAAAATTCTTGATTTCGTAGTCCAGGGTTTCGAAAATTTGCCTCCAGGATTTGATGGAATCAATAGCATGCGGTGTAGTATCAGACACGACATCTCCTTCTGGGCTAGAGATTTCAGATGCTTCTTCACTTTTCTTAGGTGCCTTTCTAGGTGCCATAATGTTCATGTTTAGGATGAATTCCTATCACAGAGAAAAATGTGTAAGCTTGTTGAATGCAATTTACTTATGAATTCAAACGATAAAAATGAAATTCGAAAAAATAAACCAATCCTCTATTAACCTTTAACTCTTCTTACGACGGACGTACTGAGAGAGGTGGTAAAACTTTAATGTCTTAGTGGGGAAGATATGCCCAGAGATAAGCAGTTAAGTCAAAAATATATGTATTTGTCTGTTGCAAATATTACTGTATATCGGCGATTTCAAACTAGAGCTTTAAAAGGACTGCTTTCACTAAATCCCAAAATGTGAAAAGTCATTTTAATCCTTATTAATCCCATTTTAAATTAATTTAAAATTGTTTTAAACTTTATTTTAAAACAAACGTGATTTCGCATTTCAGCATTTTGGGGATCCTGTACCCATGAGTATGTCATAAGCAAACCCCGAATCGTGAAATCGTGATGGGATTAGTTTAGACGATGATTACTTATATTAATGCTTTAATCATTTAAGATTAGTAATTAACTTCTTCCTTTCAAAAAATTGGGGACCGGGAGTTCAAAGGCTAGCGCTTTGAAAACACTTTGATACAAAGAAACCTGAAATGTGAAAGATTAAGTTGTTGATCGTGTTTAAGAGTTTAATTAATCACAATTAGAGGATACTTTGTGAAACGCACATCGGGGTTTATAGCACCTACTTTTTTCTTTTTTCTTTTTTCTATTATTACTTCAATATAAGGCCTTTTCAGGATTTTGGCACCAGGAAATCTGGAGTTGTTAATTAGGAAAACATGCCTTGTGAAATGTCAATTCTCGAAATGCGAAAAATTGAAAGATTTTTTACTCTTTTTAAGATTAAGGGCGACTCCATGATTAGGAAAAAGTGACGCTGTAGGTTTAAAGGGTAAAACATTAAACTTCGTGTCAACAGAAGTTGAGGAGTTGAATATGGTATTTATATAGTGGTCATAAGGAATTCATTGGGAGGGAATACATCATCCATTCACCCACAGAGAAAGACATACTTTCCTTGTGAAGAGTATGAAGTTGACAAAGCTAAGGAAGAAAGAAGAACTTGTGTAGTGAGCAACTCAACAATTAAATAGATTTGGAGAAGAATGCAATCATGAATATTGTTGTAAGCCTAAATTGACATTATAACCTGACATGTAATTTTGGAAAAGTGCCTTGAACATCATATATTGTAGTATTACAAGAGTCCATAACTGCCAAATGTACTTCTCGTGAGTTTAAGCATAATAGACAAATTGTGTTATTCTCTGCTATTTCATGTGTTTGTGTGTTTACTTATGTGTATTGTTGTGTTTACTTTATGTGAGAGGTTGTTCTGAAGGTGTTTTGGACAGAAACTGGAGGTGTTCTGAACAACATCTAAAGGCTATTCTGGACAGCATCTAAAGGCTATTCTGGACAACATCTAAGGGCCTTTTCTGAGGGTGGAATAACTCAGTTCTGGGCAGCAATCTGAGGCAACTTTAAGGGCAGTTCTAAAACAGCCTTAAGGCCAGATTTGGGGCAGCCAACAAGTAGCAACAAAATAATTTTGTGACGACAGCTAGAGAATAGCAAAAGCTACTTGTAGAGGCTATGATATATTTAAGACACAGTGACAACAGTAAGAACTATTGTCTTAGTTCTAGTGTATTATCTCCCTCTTTCTAGAAGAGTCTTGTAAGTTCATTGTACTTGTTTGATTGACCAATTTATCACAAGAAGAAGTTTGTTGGGCTTTATTCCCCTTGAGGTTTTCCCAGGATAAATACTTGTCCTCTATGTGAATGTCTTTCTTTCAGTGATCCTTTTGCTTCAGTTAATGTTCTAGTTAATTGTTAAAGGTTAAAGAACACTACTGTGAACTGTTGTTATCTGTTTAAGCTTGAAAATTTAAAAAATGGAGGTGTACCATATATCACATGTCAATTGAGAAGTTATTTATTGTTGGTAGAGAGCATGAGAATGGGAATTGAGTAAGAAACCACAAAGCAATCAACATTCATCCATTAGCAATTGCGATCAATGAGGGTATCTCACCGCATGAATTTTGGGAGGGGTTTGGGGAGGTGGGCACCAAAAATACCATGGATATATGGGTAGTTTGATCTTTCACTAAATAAATAATTTTAGTATTATGAGTGTATATCAAGGGGGGAATCACCCAAATTCCCACAACCAATGGAAAGATGGCATGTGGCCAACTCATGTGGTTAGTGTGCCAATGGTCTCACAAGGAAAATCGCATGAGGACAATCATGGAGGTTGAGGAGTTGAATACAGTATTTATATAGTGGTCATAAGGTATTCATTGGGAGGGAATATATCATCCATTCACCCACAAAGAAAGACATAGTTTCCTCATGAAGAATATGAAGGTGACAAAGCTAAGGAAGAAAGAAGAACTTGTGTACTGAGCAACTCAACAATTAAATAGATTTGGAGAAGAATACATTCATGAATCTTGTTGTAAGCCCAAATTGACATTGTAACTTGACATGTAATTTTGGAAAAGTGCCTTGAACATCATATTTTGTAGTAGTACAAGAGTCCATCACTGCCAAATGTACTTCTCATGAGTTTAAGCATAATAGACAAGTTGTGTTATTATCTGCTATTGCATGTGTTTGTGTGTTTACTTATGTGTATTGTTGTGCACTCTCAGACGTTGCAGCTAGTAGTTGCACCATCTAGTATTAGAGAAGGTCGATACCTAAATCAGAAGAGACAAATCAAATAAGAGGATATTGTTGTGTAGAGTTTTTGAGGGAGAAGAAAGTGTTGGTGGAGTATTATTGGGTAGAATTGTGAGAAGAATCTATAAAGGAGAGTTGCAAAAAAGGAAGGAGATTTCATATCAATAGAAACATGTCATGTAGAAGAGGAAGAGTACTAGACTACTAGTTAAGATAGGTAGAGGACATGAAGAAGAGGTTGATAATGACATCATTTGATTTTTTAGAGAAATGTCTCCCAAAAAGGATATCATTGAATAATCCCATAGAAAGGGAATTGCAATAAGTTTGATGATGTGAGTGGCAATGAAGAATAATAGGAAGACCCGAGAGAAGAAATTACAAAATCCAATTCTCAGAAGGAGAAAGTGATAAGGTCTATCACAAATATGGGATGTAGACCTATAATGGAGACTCCTACATTCTCATTAAGTCTAAATCCAAAAGACTTAATAGGATGGATTGGGGAAATGGAGAGGTCCTTTGAGTTTGAACAAAGTGAACACCATAGAAGAGTGAAGTTTTCATGTACTAAGTTGAAAGGTAATGCATCCCCATGGTAAGATAATTCATAGCCAGATAGATAGAAGAAGGGAAAAGATAAGTACAAAATTTGGGACAAAATGGTTTCCAAGTTCAAGGTTAAGTTATTTCATGTTTGTTATTCCCTAATTATTTTTAGGAAGCTAGAAAACCTGAGATAGAAGGAGATGGCAATGAAAGAATGCACAAAATAATTCTAGAGACTATACATATGTTTTAAACAAAGTGACTAAAGTGAAGAATCCATCACTACATATGTTAATGATATTATTTATGCCATTGAAGATGAGACTAATAATGTGATCATTCAGTCAATTGTCTTAGTATACTAGTTATCCTTGAAGCCTAAAGAGAAACTTTCAAGAAAATAGCAGTGCTCTAGAGGATGAGAAACAAAAGGTAAAGGGAGAACAATGCATTGAAGAGGACATACAAGTGGAAGAAAGGAAGAAGAGGCCAACACAAATACTACTATCCAAATCATCAAAGGAAGTTGAATTCAATTTTGGAGGACAAGAGCACTGGGATTATGAGTGACAAGAGAGTTTTGTTGTTGAGAGAAGGAAATAGGAAAAATTGCATGTAGCTTAAGGAGAAAAAATTTACACAATTTGTTGTTTGAGATAACAAAGATGAAATTTAGCAATAATATGCGTAAAATCTAACGTTCATGAGAATGTTATTGAAACTAGTGAAATATATTGAAGAGCTTAGAGAAGGAATTGGAGCGGACTATGGTCATCTTCAAAATTAAATGTAACATTAAGAAGAGGCAGAGCATGCTAAACAAAAGCATGAAAACTTGAAGAGAAAATTGTTGGTCCAACAACTCCTTTGCCAATATTTACAAAGTTTATTGTTATGAGGGGAGCATAAAAGAGAGCAAAAGGGTTTGATAACAACACTTTGGAGGCTACGTTTGCTTTTGGAGGAAGAAAAGAAAGGGATGACACCTTGACATCAAAAGCATTGGCACCTTGACCTTGGGCTAAGCCAACAAAAATCAAATTGTGCTTACTCTACATATCCTTCGAAAAATAAACTTCATTATTCTAAAGCCGTTGACATGGGATAAAAAATATTTGGAAAGGATAGCCCAATGGATGAACTCTATAATCTATCCTTGTGGATTTGTGGAATTGTTATCTAATAAAATGAGTTACAAGTCAAAGCATTGTTCTAATTTTACCAATATGATTCATAATTCTAGGCTATGAGGAAACACACTGAGATGAAGGACCAGGTAAATAAATACTTATCAAGATGAACAAAAACCCTGGTAAGTGTTCACCACCAAATCCTCACGCCTCTCCGCGTTGGGCACTAATCGATTATGTAAGTGCAATCTTTCAAATTTCAAGTTGAATCATTTTGAAACTTGACCCACTCAAGAACCTCTGTAGTTCTCACGAACCAGACAAACCTATGGCTATACAATACAAAAAATGCATCATAAAGCTCTGATTTGAACCCAATGCACATATGGGAAGATTTCATACAATTTATACCAGGTGGGAGGGCCAAAATGCTCTCGGAAATCCCCTTGTTCTTTGGAAATTGGGCAAAGGGAAGATTGTAGCTACCGAGTGCCCATACCACAAAACTGGGGCGAATTAAACCATAAACCCCAATTTTATTAAATGGCAGGTCGAAGATGATACCAGAAATTCCCATACTTCTATAAATTTGGCTAATGGAAGCTTGTCCCTCCAAATTTCAGGGGCGAAATATAATTTTTTTCCTCTATCCCTCCTATAAACATGGGCTAACCATGTACATGAATTTTCCCCTAAAATATATTATGAGCTAATGATATAAGTATTAAAAAATCACTCTAATACAAGAAATTCACCCAATAATAAATTGGAGGCCCCTTAATTTCACCCATGAGAGAAATTTTGCCCCTAAAATCATCTATGGAAGAAGGTACAAGAGGTTGAAGACTGGGGATGAGGAAGGAGATTCATGCAGTGAGTACAAGAGGAGAGAACCATGCACAATAGTCCATATCGTATAGATACCGCACATATAAGGAGAGGAAGAGGATTCTCAGTTCAGTCCTATAATAAAAGAGACGTTAAGTCATATTCAGGTTGGATCCTGTGTCGATTCCATGACCCTGTGTGAGTCACCAAGATCTGAGGTAACATTTGAGGATTTGTCAAAAGAACTTATAGTTAGAATAGGGATTAAGAATACTAATATCCAAAGCAGTGGAAGCAATGGATCGAGTTAGAGTAAATAAGGATCATCGAGGGGAGTAACTACACAAAACAACATGGCAGGGTTAGAAAACACGTTGAGACTACCTGAGTTCCAAGGAGTTGGGTTGGAGGACCCAGAACAACATCTATTCGTATGTGAGACAATTTGGGTTGCGAAGAATGTCCAGGATGAGGCCGTAAAGATTCAAAGTTTTCAACAACATTTAGAGGCTGCACATTAGTATGGTATATGAAACTGCAAAGTACTACACCTACATGACAAGGACTTTATAATCCAGATTTTATGATCATAAAAAAATGAACATGGATTATTATTATTATTACCACAGAGACACAATGAACAATAACAGAGATATAGTAAAATTGGCTTCTATTCAATAAAGAAATATGTTGAAACTGTAAAATGCAGACTAAAAACAAGCTTGCTAGAATGGTGGTGGCCTGTCTCTGAGAAGAGATGTGACGGTTGTGCTCATTCGCAAGAAAATGAGTACAATGAGGCTCTGAAATAATTTTTACAATAAACATGAATGCCAAAACCCTAGACATCCAAAAACCTATCCCTAGGAGATGAAGTGCCAAAAGTCATGTGGGCCTCATTGGGGTAAGTTGGTACATCAACTTCCCGAGGTCATAACGTTTGCATACGATCTATGTTTTAGGTGCACGATGGCATGTTGGAAAGATCTATCCAAGGACTACACATTATGTCGTCAAACTCTAACTAATTCCATATGTTGACTCTGGCGAGCCCTAAAAATGTTGTTTAGGGCCTCAAAACGGCCCCAGAAGTTCAAGAGTCGAAAACTAGGAAAAACATGCCAAACTGAAAAACTGTCAAGATGATCCAGTTGGAATAGATGGGTGGCCACCGATATCCATCTGGATCAATACTCCCCCCTTAGGAAGCAATGATCTCCATTCCATTGAGTTCCCCCATCATATGAGGAATTTTTTTTTGAATTTGGCCCCAGGTGAGCCACTTGCCTTGGTGTAGGAGTTGCCCTGCTTTGACAACCCGATAAAGCTGGATCCTCTGCTCGCGAGTGCCCTTAACCTATGTGTTCACAATATTATCAATGGGTGCATGTTCCATCCAGTCAAGGTTGAGCTATGTTGGTGTCAATCATTATGCTATCTCTGAGGTGTCCAATAATGGTGGAAAATATGGTCAAAGGAAATCCACATTGAACACTCGGTGCAAGCAAAAGAAGGGGGCAATGTTGAGCTCAAAAGCATTATTTCCCATAGCCTTGGTTATGGTGTAAGTTCCATAGCGGACTGGAAAAAGCTTCTGATGGGGCCCTGTAAGGTGTTATTTTAGCAAGTGCAACCAAACTTTGTCTCCCACCTAAACCTTGCATGGCACTTGGTGTTGATCATGGCATTGTTTGTACTTGACATTGGACTTCTGTAAAATATCCTGAACCTATTGGTGGATGTGATGGATCCTCTCAATGAATCAGATGGCTTTGTCAGCTTCATTTTGAGCATGGGACGAGTCTTCCTGGGTGGTTGCAAGGGGTAGTGAAACATCCATGGGACCCATTGGTTGAAATACCAACCCCACCTGAAAGGGGATGTGGTCGGTTGAGCTATGTATGGCTTCATTGTAGTTGTGATGAACATAGGGAAGACTGCCATCCCATGTGCAGAGGTGCCTGGAATTATACATGTGCGGGATATGCACGATCATTCGGTTGACGACCTCGGTTTGGCCATCCATCTGGGGGTGGAAGGAAATGGATTTGGTGAGCTTGGTGTCCAGTAGCGACAAGAGGCTCAACCACAATGTGATGAGGAATCGGTTGTTCTAATATGAGATAATGGTTTGTGTTATCCCAAAATGTACCCACACTCGTTCAAAGAAGAGCTTGGCAGTGGCCTCTGCTTTGATGCTCTTCTTGCAGGCGGCCAAAATCGCCATGGAGATAGACTCCCAGGGCCTGTCAAGAGTAGGCAGAGGGGTGTACATGCCTTGTTTCTTAGTGGTCGGTTTGGTAATAGCGCAGGAAGTGCAAGACCTGATATACTTGTTGACATCTTGTCAAATTTTCGGCCAGGAAAAATTTTGTTGCAACACTGCAACTACCTTTTCTACGCTGAAGTGTCCTACCACCCAACTGTAGTGGGCCTCCCAAATCATCTTCACTCGCTCGCTTGATGGAACGAAAATATGGACTAGATGGCATAAGAACTCGTCCTGAAGATGGAAATTAGTGACAGCTATGTTTGAGCCCAACATCTGGTAGGTGGTGGCAAAGTCAGGATCTTTCTCATAGAGTTGGGGCCATCCAGAGGTCTCATGGCCGCAAGATTCTAGCACCATGGTGAGTGTCGCCACTAGAGGTTGACTAAGGAAATCAACGACGAGGTTGGTACTTCTTGTATTATACTTGATGTTGAGGTGGAACTACTACAAGTATGTGTACCACTTCTCATGGTTGTCATTCTATAATTTACCATGTGTCTGCATGAACTGTAACGGCTTATGATCAATGTGGATGATTGTCTCCTTCCTGAGAATGTAATGCCTCTAATGGCGGCATACTTGAACAATGGAGTACATTTATTTGTCATAAGTAGGGTACTTATGAATGACATATGATAGTGTCTCACTATGATAGGCCACGGGGTGGTGTTATAACCCCAATTTGCACCATACATGCTTACCTGGCATCAAGCCATCTCATATTCCTTCTTTGCCAAAACACTACTGAACAACTCTTCTAAAAACTCTATTTTTAAAAGTTCACGCTAGCTGGCCCACTACAACCCACGTGGATCTACAGTGTCCATGCTAGCTGGCCCACTACAGCTCGTGTGGATCTACAGTGTCCACGCTAGTTGGCCCACTACAGCCCGCGTGGACCTTCAAAAGCACGAAAAAAGGAAAGTTGTCAATGGAACACACAGCTTTGGGTGAGTTAATTGAACCTTCCATCCATGCATGGCCGAGGGTTTGCCTAAATACCTAGCTTCTTCTAGCCTATAAAAGAAGGGTTAGGGGTCCTATTTGGAAGAGGAGAATAAGAGTAAAGAAACTCTGTCCAATTGCACATTCCCATTGTCCCAACCCTTTAGTCATCCTTGTGCAAAGAGAGATACAAAGAAAAGAAGTTGGAGGACATTTGAAGAGGAGCCCAGGATCAGGTTCGCGGAGCAGTGGCTAGTCTCGACATTGTAAGTTGATTCATTAAAGTTAATAATAAAGAAATGCTTTTCCCGTCCCACTATATGAGTTCTTCATAGTTTAGTGAATATATGTTTGAATCTCTAACCCATTAATCTGTAGAACAAATGCATGTAGAGTATGTTTCTTGTTTTGTACGCAGTTCAGTCTTGGGAGGATAGTTGCTAGCAAGCGATCAAGCATGAAGAAGGATCGACATCAAACATCTAGAACAACGTATGTTCATTTAACCATGTATTTGCTTAAAAGAAATGGGGATTAGGTATGGGACAACGGTAGAAAGTAGGATTCTTTCGATCTTATCTGCATGCATAATATAACCCTAAGTGCTAGTCCGTAGGGGGATTTCCCACCACAACAGAATTGGCGACCATACTGGGGAAGTCTCTAGGGTTTCTGGGAATATTTTTGGGTAGTTTTAAAAGACTGGTTTTCTTTCCTGTTTTTTGAAGTTTCTGCAAAGTCTGAGCTAACAAAGATTCTAGTCTTCCATACCAGTCATCTTTGTTCTTTGCTTGACTGTGTTTTTTCAAGACCCACAAAGGTACACGCAGCCTGCATCAGGTATGCACGCATGTACACGCCCCCTACTTTCTTACAGCCCACATGCACACGCTAGCTAAAGAAGTAACAGTAGCATGTATGATTCCAGAAAATTTGCGAGGCAGTCATCCTCTTCCCTATTAGAATCAGTCATTCTCAAGGGTTTTCTGGAACTCTTTCTAGTCTTGGTTGTTTGCAATCTATAGCTTAGGGTTAATCTCAGATTGGTTTGTTTTACGAATTTTTTCCTTACATTATTTTCTTTTTTCTATTAAAGAAAGTGTCTAAGCCTTCAAGAGATCCTAGTTCTCAGTATCAGTGGTCTCTTCCTGGTTTGGATTGTCTGATTTTATTTGTTTTAGAGTTTTAAAGATACACGCGGCTTGTATAAGGCCAGCACGCGTGTACACGCCCTCTGGCTCTACACAGCTCGCGTGCACATGCTTGTTGTTGAATTGTCAGTAGTGTGCTTGTGAAGGATAGTTTTTGTTGAGGGTGACGCAGACATATTTTCCCTTGACAAGAGTTATACCTCTCAGGTTTTTGAATCTCTATCCTAGCATTCAGCAACTTAGGTTTAATCTCAGCCATAGCTTTCTTTTTTCATTTAGAAGTTTTTCATCAAAATTTTCTTTAGGGTTTTTAGACAAGTGTGAGAGTCATTTTTTAAGTTGTTGGTGTGTGATTTCTTGAAGTGATTCTTTGCGATCTGCGATTAGGCCAGAAGTTTTTCTTGGTTTTTTACTTGTTGATATTTTTCCTTTTTGTTTTTTGAGCATTCAAATAAAATAAAAAAATCTTTCATTTCTTTGTTTGGTTGAAAAGTGTTGTTTTGCATTAGCAACCAGGGAAAAGTCTTTGCTTTCTTAAGTTATTGATAGTTTACTTGGATCATAAGTAGCTCGTAGTCAAGTGAAATCCTTCTTTAAGTTTTCCGATTCAAAAGATCTTAGAATTTAAAAAAAAAAAAAAAAAAATTTGAAAAGTTGTTGAAAATTTGCATTAAGTGAAAGTTTTTGTTTCCAGCTTTCTATTCATTTTTACTTTCATCTTTCAAACATCATTAGTTTCACTTTCATACCGCTTGACATAAGACAAGCCATAAAATTAATGCTAAATCTAAAATTCATTAGACTTTTATGTTTGTAGGGTTAACCAACTAGTTCAGGATTAGGGCCTTGGATTAGGTTGGAGAGGAAACTCTTCAAGGCCATTAAAATCAAACATTGGAGTCTGAGTTAGAGAGTGTCCAAGTCCAATATCGTGAAAGTTATCCGGGACCCCCCTCTAACACAGGGGATAAACACGAGGTCGCCTGCGGAAAGGTAGCGGAGATAACCCCTCCAAAGTTGGACCAATCATAGTGGGGAACACATATAGAGGGCTTGTTTTGGGATTCCATCAATTGCATTTTCCACGGGGCTTCATGGGTCTCGAATCCATTTGAGGTCCTCAGTTGTCTTCCGGACCATTTGCTTTTGATACCCTTGACAGGTTTCGGGCTCGATACCCTGCTCATTGTGGTCTACCTGATTTTCGACTGTACCCGCCTGGTGACTGTTCATGCGTTGGCAACCTAGTTGCCTATCTTTTTTGTGGACATACACAGGTGACTACGGGGGTATGACATGGTACCTAGGACAGACATCAGGCCACGCTTTGCAGATTATACCCAGAGGGTGCTTCCATGTTCAAGTTGTACTTGCACCAGTAAGTTTCTCTAGTGTTGGTTGTTGTAACTGTTCTTCCAATTAATTTAGTGTTTCCATGTCTTATCTTATAGGGACTTTTTTAGTGTGTGTTGTTTTTGAATGACTAGAATGCCCTAGAGTGTC
Organism: Picea engelmannii; assembly: GCA_009831015.1. Taxonomy (NCBI): domain Eukaryota; kingdom Viridiplantae; phylum Streptophyta; class Pinopsida; order Pinales; family Pinaceae; genus Picea; species Picea engelmannii. The sequence continues at coordinate 604,843 of ML783321.1, read as the reverse complement.
TTTGATATTCTCACACAGTGGAGGATTACGAGCTCCACCAGTCTTGAAGGCTTCTTGGTCTGCCACCGGTTATACTAGATCCACCCCTGCCACCACTAAGGCGAAAGCTAGACCAACAAGGGTCTTTTGAAGCAACCGGGTCACAAGAAATTGTGACCGACCAACATCCAGAGGAATCGACCGTTTTAGACCTTGGAGCGAAATCTTTTGGTATGGTTGAAACCTCCACCACTGATCTTTTGGCACCCACCATCATACCGATTCATCCTTATGAGTGCCAGACAGTGTTGCACACAGCAATGGAAACAAATTTTGTTACTCCTTCTAGGAATTCTTCAATTCCCACTACGGTTGTCACCACAGGAGAGTTTTCGCCTCCTAACCCACCGTCACCGGTCCGAGCCACCATGGTCTCGACTGCCTCTACATCACACAGTGGTCCGATCCCATCTCTGGCGATGGCCACAACCCCTTTCACACCAAGTGCGACAGGCCCTCCGTTCTCATACGGGATGCCTAGTTCAGGTACAAGTCCTGTACTTTCCTACTCCACTTCATAGACTTTAGGTCTAGGGGCAGGGAGCTCTAACACTCCTCTGCAAGGAAACATGGGGGGCACTCCTACTCCTTTTAACGCTTTTCCTTATGGGGGAGGTCATATACCTCCTTCGTCCCCTTCACTCTGTGGCATGCATCAGTAATCCGTCGGGCCACCTACACACCATAGTTTCCTTGGAGCAGGGAGTCAAGCACCACCTTCGCATAATATACCGGTAGGTTCGACACTGTTTTCTTTGTTCAGTGCGTTTGGCAACAATGCCTTTTCATCAACTACTTTCGCAACTGGGGGCAACCCTGGTTTTGGACAACCTATTCCTATGCAGGGTACTATTCCTGCACAGGGGGCACACCCAAGAAATTTTTCCGCATCAGGGCCTTGGAATTCTTGGCAGGGATCCATTCTCTCGTCAGGAATGTCGATCTGGGGTAATTATTTTCACAAGCAATGGAACCCCGGACAAAGCACTATGCCTATCTCCACGAGACCGACATGGGGCAATCCTTCCCAAAGTCCTTCGAATGTAATGCATGCCCAACCATCTATGTTCTATTTTGGAAATTAGCTGATGATGTCTCCTCACACGCAAAATCCATATGCTAGCCATGACCATGGTTTTACTAGAACCCAGGCCAGCAGCTAAACTTTTCCTGGCAACGTGGTGCCAGCCAAACTCCAGGCCCCTTTTTCCCAGGTTATCACCAACAACCCAAACTACCCTTCCTAGCAACCTTGCATTTGCCAGACTTGACAAGGTTGTTGAATGACCCTATCTGTCACGATCCACGTTGGCCTCCTCTGTCGACGAAGTTGCCTTCGGACATCCCAAATTTTGAAGCCAAGCCTGATGAATATCCAAGAGATCATGTGACTACCTTCCATCTTTGGTTCTCATCTAACTCATTGAAAGATGACTCCGTACAGTTGTGATTGTTTCAACGTACTCTCATTGGGAGTGTCACGAAATGGTACATTGAGCTTGATCACTCAAAATACTCTTCCTTCGACGAACTGGCGATGGCTTTCCTAAATCATTTCCAGTTACCTGTGAGATACAACGCTGGCACCGAATTGCTGGCCAATTTCTCACAAACAAAAGTGGACCATATCTCTGATCACATCCGAGAATGGAGACGTTGAAAGAGTTTAATTAAGGTACCAGTCCCACCAGCATTCCTGCTCGAGTGGTTCCTTAAGTCTTTGGTCCCACAATTGTCCAAAGACGTCGCGACATCAGGAGTATTTTTCGAAGAAGACGCCATCATGCGAGCTCAACAACTTGAGCTAATCTATTCTCAGTCCAGTTTGTCATACGAGATCTTGTCAGACACGCCACACTGAATACTTGACAACATGAAACAGAGAGCTGGACCACATGCCGATGGTATTGTTGGTTCAGGACAAACAAAGCCCGTTGAGCAATTGATGAAGCAGTTGCAACAATTATCTATACAACACACAGTGGCCATCCAAACTACTGCTTTGGCTGCTCCCCCTACCAAAACGTTGGATGTACACACAGTGCAATCGACTAATCCAAAGGCCACCCAACAGCCTGAAGAAAATAAAAAACAACGAAAGAAGGGTAAGGGGGATAAAAAACCTATCGATAATGATGGCGGGGACAACACTGAGAAACGGAAGGCGAGGTATCCATGCAACTTATGTGCAAAAGACCACTCGACCCATCTATGTCCTCGGCTTGCAGAAGCCCAAAAGATTGTGACGCGGCAACAGCCTGTTGTGTTAACCAATCCATTTCAACATGGGAAAAATCTAACCCAAGCCTCTGCAAACATGGAAGGGGGTAGCCAAGGACCCTCTCCGTCTTCGAACAACCCCGCATCCGGGAATGTATATATGGTGAAGGGTGATGCTTTTATATCGACTAGAGCGCATGACTATAGTAAACCAAGAACTTCTAAGAAGGGAAAAGAAGTCGAACTCCCATCTCTTCCTCTACATATTGAGAAGACATTGGGCGAAACAATGACATGCATCCCAAAAGGTGCGTTCAAAAAATCTTCTCACAACCCAAACGCAAGGGCCACCTAGAACTATTCTATGGTGGAAGATTTATCACAAACCCCTTGTGCGATGTCCACTTTGGAGGTCCTCCAAAACTGCCCTTCCCAAAGGAAATCCTTGTTAGCCGCTTTAGGATCTACCGAGACTTGTAATCCAGGTACAATCATGTTGGATACAACCGACTTAAAACCTCATCTGCCTTACCACGTAGCGTTTCAGATAGTAGTGGCTTATCCCACGAAAAATTTTACTCGTAATATCTTCCGCACGGTGGTTGATGAGGGCGCCTCAACATGCGTTATGTCGTTGGCATGTTGGAGGGCCATTGGCCAGCCCGTCTTGTCTCCATCACCTTCTCTCCTCACTGCTTTCGACGGTCGTTCATTCCGACCACATGGTATCATTCCCTCTTTCCCCATGCAGTTAGGAGGGAAGACCATGTGTGTCGAGGTAGAGGTAGTCGATGCACCCCTCGACTATAACCTCTTGTTAGGAAGCAGTTGGACTTATGCCATGCAAGCTGTGGTTGCTACAGTTTTCTGAGTCTTGTTGTTTCCACACGAGGGTTGGATTGTGACCATCGATCAATTGTCTTTCTCTAGACCTGACCCTTCATTGGGGGCATCCACGGTCCCGATGATTGATAATCCTCAACCAGGTGTAGTCAACGTAGGGGTTGGTTTGTGCCCATCTTTGATGGGTACCTTCGATTACCCGCCCCCTCAAGGTGATATCAATTTTATATCCAATCACCATAAGGTTGAGATTTTTCAAGTTTTGTCATTCTACACGGCTTACTTCGACGATCCGTGGATACTTCCTTCCCCATCGGTCACGATGGATGGGACAGGGAACCCGAGCATGTCCATGCCCTTGTCCGCAGTTGAAGTAGCGTACTCTTTAGTCCAGCAAGCTTTAGCCAACACTGATCCAACTCCTGCACAAGATTTTGATCCACTTCTAGAGCCTATTTGGGCTCAAGGTTCTCTCATTGACACTGATTCATTAGACTTAGTCTTGCCCTCTGATGAAGCTATAATTGAGGCAATGACTAGTCCGGACAAACCCTGGGAAGATCTTCATCACAGATCATACTTACTCCCAGAGTTAAGTAGAATCAAGGCCGAAGAATTCACTATAACTATGACTGGAGATAGGTCTTGTCCTATCAATCCCTTAGCTACACACGAGGTCTATGCTAAGGGTAATATGGAAACCATTGTTGAAATGATACCTATCAATATCTCCAGAACCCCTGGCGTCATAGACAATGTTTTCGTCGGAGCATACTGCTCCCTCGA
>ML783321.1:579566-596108 GCA_009831015.1 Picea engelmannii | reverse complement strand
CATGTATTTGCTTAAAAGAAATGGGGATTAGGTCTGGGACGATGGTAGAAAGTAGGATTCTTTCGGTCTTATCTGCATGCATAATATAACCCTAAGTGCTAGTCCGTAGGGGGATTTCCCACCACAACAGGTGGTCGTGTTAAGTGAGAATTGTGCCCACAGCATAGTCTAAAGCATTTGTCTCAATCTCAAAGGGTTGTTGCAAGTCGGGTAATGAAAGAATTGGGGATGAGCACAAGCACTTCTTCAAATCATCGAACAATTCCTATTGGGGCATGCCCCACACAAACTTTGCCTTACCACCACCCCTAGTTACTTGGATGAGGGCCCATGCAATATGGGAGAATCCCAACACAAACCTGCGATAGAAATTAGCAAGGCCTAAGAAGCTCTGAAGCTCAATGAGCATACTTGGGGCTAGCCAGTCACAGATGACTTGGATCTTGGCTAGATCCACATGCACACCATTATCATCAACAATGTAGCCTAGGTATTGGACCATGTCCATGTTGAAAGAGCATTTTTCCAAGTTGGCATAAAGCTTGTGTTGTCACAGAGTGTGTAGAACTTGTTGAATATGTTGCAAGTGTTCCACCCAAGTCTTTTTGTATACGAGGATGTCCTCGAGATACACCACTGCAAAATAATTGGTGAAAGGATGCAATATATCATCCATCATCCTCATGAAAATTGTTGGGGAATTTGTCAAACCAAAGGACATGACCATCCGTTCAAAAAGACCTTCTTTTGACTTGAAGGTTGTCTTCCATGCATATGTCTACTCTATTGGGACCTGATGGTAGCCAAACTTCAGATCAATCTTACTGAAGTATTTTGTCCCCTTGAATTGATCAAGGAGATTATCAATTCTGGGAATCGGGTACCGGTTCCTTACTGTGATTTTATTTAGGGCCCAGTAATCAATGCAGAGTCACTAGGTCATGTCTTTCTTCTACACAAGCATGATTGGGCTTCCACAAGGAGATGAGTTGGGTCATATGTGCCCCTTTTGGAGCAGTTCTTGGATCTAATGCTTGATCTCCTCATTTTATAACAGAGAGGAGAGATAGACTATCCCATTGGGTAGCGATGTGGCGAGGGTCAGATCAATTGAATGCTTGGCCTTGAAGTGCAGAGGTATCGCAGTAGGTGAGGAGAAGATGTCTTTGGATTCTTCTGTGACCTTATCCACTTGCTTCTATTGCGTGGAGAGGTCGTTCGCGAAGCACATGGTTGTGGATAGCATATTTTTCTCACTCCAAGAGTGAATCACGAAGAAGACAAACTTCTCGATCTGAGAGATGACCTTCCTACATTGCTTGGCAGAGATCAAGGAAATGGCACTAGGTGGGACTACCTCGGGTATCTTGTACAATTTCATGTTCAAAGTAATTATAACACTGCGAGGCCTAGACTCATATACAGCATGACATTTCCATAAATAAGGTTGTCCCAAAAGAACATAACAAAAATCAAGGGGAGCACCATCACATAATCCCTCATCTTTGAAGGACTCGATGTCGTAAGATAGGCAGCACTGTTGGCTGACGTGAAGATCGCTTCCTTAGCAAAGCCATTCGATGGTGTAGGGTTGTGGGTGCAACATTGTCGGCAAGGTCAGTTGCTTGACGACCTCCATTTAGATTAGGTTCTTTGGTCTATCGCTATCAACGATGAAGTGCGGTGAGGTTCCTTTCACCCACATCTATGAATTAAAGAGGAGTTCTCCTTCCTCTGAATCATCAAGTTCATCGGGATGGATCTTAGTGGTAGCAACGGTGGCACTGGGTTCTGCATCAATGATATGTCTCCCATTTTTTGGTTCTGACTCAGAGTCGTAACTCACATCTGATTCAGAGGATTTCACCTCAGCCACCAATGACTATTTTGAGCAGCAATCAATAGTGTTATGCCAGGGGCTCCTATGGAAGTCAAACCACTTCCTGGTATCTTTCTTCATCTTTCTATTGTCCTTCTTTGTTTTTGGCTTAGACTGGTTGTCCCGAGGTTGTCCATATTTTCTCTGCCCTTTCTTCTACAGGTTGAGGATGCCCTTTCCCTGCTTCTGTTGTGAGGGGTACCCATACCCAAACTATCGCATCTTTTGTTTAAGCTTCTACTCAATTTTGACAGCATATTGATAAGTCATGCCCAAGGACGAGATGTCCAAAAACCCCATTTCTTCATGGATGTATCTATGTAGACCACCACGGTACTTGAGCACCAAATCTCGCTCAGAATATTTGATACCCAGCTTGGTGCCCAAGGTATGGAAGATATTTGTGAACTTTTGCACTGCTTGGTCCCTTCCCTGCCGCAGTGTGGTTTATTTTGTATACATGTCATCATAACTTCAAATAGGGTAGTGTTGTTCCTTAATAACATCCTTGAAGGACTCCCAGGTGAGTGCGACTATAAATAATGAGGGTTCCTCTATTTCCTTTTTCTCACAGAAAGTCTCCCACCAATCTTTGACATCAGGGACAGCTTTGAGGAGCGCAAAAGTAATCTTTTTTTCTATTCGAAAAGTTATGGACAGAAAATTACCCTTCTAGTAGATTGAACCATTTGTTTATAGCATCTGCATCTATCTCACCTTCAAATATAGGAATATCAAAGTTTATTTGTACCTTGAAGGGGGTGGCACCTCCACTCGAGGAAGATGTACCGCATGTTGGTATATGTCGAAGGATTTGCGCAAAATTATCCAATTTCTCGTTCCTCTGTTGCGCAAGGGCTTCGTCGAGCAACAAATTGAAAGGATCTCTTGTCTGATCGTCTTTATTTTCTCCCACCATGGAAGGTCGCTTGGGCGTGCAAGAGCTCTTGTCCTCAATAGAAACAAGCTCGAGACCCAACTATTTGTACCCTGACCTCGTCAGGGACATGCACTGAGAACGAAAAGGAGCAGACCACTCTGATACCACTGATCTGGATTTTATGAGCAGAATGAAAAGAACATAGTTTATTATTATCATTATTATTACCACATAGACACAATGAATAATAACAGAGATACAGTAAAACTGGCTTCTATTCAATAAAAAAATATGTTGAAACTGTAAAATGCAGACTGAAAACAATCTTCCTAGAATGGTGGCGGCTTATCTTTGAGGAGAGATGTGACGGTTGTGCTTATTCGCAAGAAGAAGAGTACAATGAGGCTCTCAAAGCATTTTTACAATATACATGAATTCCAAAACCCTATACATCCAAAAACCTAACCCTGGGAGATGAAGCACCAAAAGTCATGTGGGCCCCGTTGGGGTAAGTTGGTACATCAACTTCCCGGGGTCGTAAATTTTACATACGATCTTTGTTTTAGGCGCATGATAGCCCCTTGGAAAGGTATATTTGAGGACTACGCATTATGTCATCAAAATTTGATGTCGTCTTTAATTTGATTTTCGCGAGCCCTAAAAACGTTGTTTATGGCCTCAAAACAGCCCTCTAAGTTCAAGACCCGAAAACTAGGAAAAAAATGCCAAACTGAAAAACTGCCAAGACAAGCCAGTTGGAATAGGTGGGTGGACACTGATATCCACCTGGATCACTTTATCAGAAATCATACAAGCATTGTTGAAAGAGTTCAAGAAGCCAAAGTCTGAGTCGCAGTACATCACAGAATTGAAGCAAATCAAAGAAGTACAGAATGAATCTGTTTGGGACTATGATCAAAGATTTAAATATTTGATGGGTAGATTGAAATTTCAAATTCTCGATCAACAACACCAAGAATGGTTTATTACAGGACTACTACCACACATTCATCGATAGTTGATTCAACAGAAGTTTTGTCATAGCTTGAAACTTTGGAGATTGTGATGAAGTTAGAAGCATCTCTTATAGGAGACAGTGGGGGGATGGCGCAAGTCCAGACACGGTTAGTCGCCTTGACCATTCAATTAGCAAAGCTTACAAAAGGGAAGGAGAAGCAGGAAAAAGTCTAATGTATCAAGTGTAGGACTGAAGGGTGCCATAGGGACATATTCTCCATTTTTGCGCAGTATTTGGTGACTGGAACACCAAATCCATTACCAAGAGGGGGGTTGTAGTGTCCCCACGGCCGAGCCCCGTTGCAAATCATGATATATGAAATGAATTGTAAACATATTCTATAGGTTGGTGAGCCAAGTTTTGTATAAGCCGGTAGGCTTATGTGTTTGTTAGGCCAGGAAGCCTAAGTGTTTGAAGGCCAGGAGCCTGCTGTGGTACTTGTATGTATGCAAAACAATTAATAAAATATAAACACCGCCAGGTGCAGACCAACCACGATGAATGAGTGAAGGGGGACTAAGCATCCATAGAGTGGGAAAGGCATCAAGGGCTGGAAGGTGGGAAAGGGGCTAAGTATTGAGCCTAGGAGCTAAGCCTACGGGGCTTAAGCATGAGGATAATATTTTATTATTATTCCAAAAGATTTGTGCATTTTATGTCTTTATCCTAAGTGCTTTTGGAAGGACACGTGAATTCCCAAATGGTGGGAGGAACGCGTGTTGGTGGAACGCATGCAATTCCAAGGGTGACAAGTGTCCACCATGACGCATGCAAATAAAACAGACGAGGTAAGCCGTGGGGGGAGCTATCTCATCGATTTGACCCGACTGCCCTGAGGGGGATCGATGTGAGCTAGTTCGTAGGAGTTCCTGGTGTAATTCTGATACGGGGAAAAGAAAGCTTGTGTTTGTTCTGAAGAGTCTGTGTACACCCCTGTTCAGAGCCGTGGAGTTTGTGTTTGTCTCTGAGAAAACCCGTGTGCGCATTCCCTGAATGGGAAGCCTGTGTTGAATTYGAGTGGAAGAATCTTTGTTATTYGGGGAAGYTGAGCTAGCCTGTGCATGGAGTCCYTGTTCCGAAATCAGGACCATGAGATCATCTTGTGACTGTTGAACTGGTTTGGGGAAGCCTGTGTCTGTTTTCCMCGTAGGTTGTTGTGACCAYGCAGTACTGGACTGCGTGAGGCTTGTTGGCGTGTAAGTGACTCCCTCCAGGTGAGAGAGTGCRCAGAGGAAGGAGAGAGCTCCTGGAAGGAACCCTGTAGCTACCATAGAGCCCAGAGACTTCYGGTCCAGTCTRTTCCTGCAACCCAAGGTAAGGGAKATTGGCAGTCGAAGGATTGTCCAGGTGACAGAGAAGGTGCGTTCTCCTGGGGTGGAACRGGCATGTGGGGAATGAGGGTYTGTGGGCAGTGAGYGTGGGAGATTCCTGGGAGAGCATTCCATCCTTGTGGTTGTGTGTGACTGTTTTCCCTGTAACCTCAGCCTGAGCCTAGATTCCTTGCCTTGGGGTGGAGCTTAGTCCCATCTCGGGGGTGACCCACTGTTGAGATGATGAGCAGTGTGGTCTAAGGCTGGGAGGTTCATGGAAGGCCTGCATTTGGTTGGTGGATTTCACCATTGTCACAAGATAAGTATCTAACTATGTTATTATTACATTTTGGCATGACTGTGTTGTATATATTATGTATCATGTTTTCCGTTGTGTATATGAATTAATATGAAAAGCTAATTGCTTGCTGATTATGGGAGTAATTCATATGAATACTCTGTGTTGAATGTGTTTAATTGTTAAATGCATGTGGAGTATATACTGGACTGTATGTGTTATGTAAATCCAACGTAATTGTGTACAGATTGTTACATAGTGCATTAAAAGCCTTGGTAAGCGAAATGGGTGTGCTACAAATTGGTATCAGAGCGATTAAACAAAGTAGCAAAAAAGGTGCGCTACAGGGGTACTCCGAAATATGTAAGAAATGGGGACGTCATCCACATGATTGTCCATTGCTACAGAAATACCAGAGTATGCCAAGGAACTTATTTTGTAACTTTTGCAAGTCAATAGGGCACGAAGAGAAGGATTTTTGCGCATTCTATTTGATGAGAGAGCGCACTTGTGATATGTATAGGATTCAGGAGGAGAATGTTGCGACAAAAGGAGGTGGTCCACAGTATAACAATCAAAGAGGCTTTAATCCAGGAAACCAAGGAGGATTCGGTAGAGGTCTAGGTAGAGGAATTTTGACAGAGGAGGTAGAGGACCAATAATATGTTACAATTGTAATCAATCGAGACACTTATCTCGTGACTTCTCAAATCCTTGTACAACATGCACTTATTGTAGAGAAATGGATCATGCAATAGAAGATTGTCCTCAATTACTTGTGAAGTGGCATGCAAGAGGGAATCAGAACCAGAACCCAAATCAGAACATACAAAAGATATCAGCCGAGAAACACAATGAAGGGCCTAGAATAGTAGTTGTCACGGACAGAGGAGCTAGACTAGGGGTTGTTGTGACGAATGGAAGAAAGTAGATTGAGTAATGGGTGAGGAAATCAACAGGACCTATGCCGACATTTGACCCTTAGAAAGAAAAAGAGACATATTCTATGGCTCATATTCATGATCGTACTATACCAAAAAATTCGCTTGAGAAGGTAAGTACTCTAAGAGAATTTCTAAGAAGTTGCATAGAATTGATGAAAGAAGGAGTTGCGTTGAATGCATTATGTGAAATGATTGATCATTGCACATAAGAAAGGGAACTTCCTACCACACAGAGGGTAGTGAATCAGGAACTCCACAAAAAGAGGACCAACAGAGAGTTCAAGCTAAGTGCGCAGATTGGAGAATATGTTGTGGACAATGTCATCTTAGACTCGAGTTCCAATGTAAATGTGTTACCAAAGCAAACATGGGAAATGATGGGGAAACCCAAGTTAATATGGTCTCTCGTCGAGTCAAGGTTGGAAAACCAACACAAAATAGTACCAATTGATTGATTGACAGGGATACCTGTGAATATAGATGGGATGCACAGTATAGCAGATTTCAAATTCATCGAAATCGTGGATGATAGTCAACCATATCCAGCATTAATGGGGTTAGAATGGGCATTTGACAATCAGGCAATTATTAATTTTAAGACGAGGGAAATGATATTTGAAGTAGGAGACTTAAAATTTATCACGCCATTGGATCCGACAGAAGGAAAGAGGTGCATAGAGCTAACAAGAGGGAATGAAATTGACAACTTGTATAATATGACTGCGCGAATGGATGACTATGTTAACCCCACTGCAGATGGTGAAGTAAGTTGGAGAAGCATTATCTCATGTGCATCAGACTCGGAGGAATGTCTGAAACATTGGCAACAGAGAATGCACAAAGTATCCACTAGACAATGTGCCCGCATTACTCGATCGTTGCGTTGGATTGGAACACAACTATGTGACCCACTCAAGTATGATGGTTTGATTAACATGGAATCTTTCAAATAGGCATTTGAGTTGAAGATACCTGAACAACAAAGATTGTTGGCATTAGATGTTGTCTTGAAGGCCACTCCAGCCAAATGGTGGGTTGCATGTTATAAGAAAAATTTGTCTGTTAGGATGGATCCCACCTATCTGACTATAAATTCAGTTATAGCCTCTTTGATAGCTCAACACGAGGTTGAGACTACCTACACCTCAGATGGTCCTGTGTGTGAGGCGATGAAAAGGGGGGAAATGAGAGATTAAAAACTTATGAAAAGTCTCTCTTAGGACCACCCACCCTGGGTATTGTCCTCCCTCGACTTCTTGGATGGCCAAAATTTTCTTGGGGTGAAAATTATAAACAAGTGGACAAAAGCAAGCTTTCTGATTTTTAGGACAACAAACTAATAAAAGCGAACAACAAGTTGTTCGCTCCCTTAAGGCCTTGGAAAAAGGTATGGAATTGATTCCCAGGGTTCTGAACAATGGCCCAATGGATGTATTATGCAAAATTATTGGAAAACAAGCGTCAAAAAGTCTTTAAAAAACTACAACCATGTCCTTTTAGGTGGTTGTAAGTGACGAACAACAAGTTGTTCAGAACTTGTAAGGTGTGGAAACCAACCCGGTATGGCCTGGTATTACCCAGAAATGTCTGGAAAGTGTACTCGAGACTTTTCAAAGCCTGAAAATAGATCTAAAAATTAAACAACGGTCTTTCAACAAGCTGCAACAACTATAAAAAGAGTGATACAACAACTGAAAAGTAAGTTTCACCAAGGTATGATGTGGAATGACGAAAGGTGAGACTTTAAGCATGTATTTAATTGTGAATTTTAGGCTGTTTAAACACAAGTAGTGGCAACCATGCGGTTTTAAAGGTTCTCCCAATCAGGAAAACACCTATTATCCCACAATTGTTCCTCTTAGTATAAAAGTAGTGAGTTATGGTCAACCATGTGGTTAGAATGAATAGTGCCCCATGCAGTTCATAGAAAGAGGGATTAGCCATTTCTCGTCAGTAGCATTTTTGGGCTCTTAAATCCGCTTGGATGGAAGAAGGATACCTGCGAAAAGGAAGAGGCTCAAGAAACCCCCCCCCCTCGTGGGAGTTTTGGCTAAGCTTACCCAAGCAGAGTAGTATTCCAATCCAAGTCGAGCTAATCAAAATGACAAATTTTGAGGGGCTCTTGATGAAGACTCCCTGGCTTTGACTCTTAATAGTATATAAATTGAAATTGCTTAAAATGAAATTTCGTAAGTGTGTCTCTTGGTCAACGAAATTGAAATCTATCTACCAACAAAATTGAAATATATCAATAATATATAAATATATGTATATAAGTATGTATGTATATAGCTAGATAATAGTGTTTTGGTTTTTTTCTTGTTTTTGTGGGGCGGACCCCTGCTTTTGTTTTTTCATGTTTTTTGGGGTTTTTGCTTTGTTGTTTTGAAAGGGCCCCTTTAGGGGAAACAACCTGAAAGTTAGGAAAAGAGAGTATATACTACAGACCTACACTATTCAACCCAAAGGAATGCGTCGAAGCTCTTTGCAGGCTGCATAGTCGCCATATGCATGAGAGCTGCAATTGATTCCTTGTTTGGGGAATTGAATTTATCAACTAAAATTCAATGAGATAGGATTTACAAAGATAAAAATCAAATTCGTTTTATGAACATAAAATTACATTAAAACTCAAAATTTCCTTACAATAATATGGTGTAATGACATTGGAACAAGTGCAAGCTTTTTTGTAACAAATTGGAATCAAAATAAATGTGAAAAATGAGTGTAGGGAGTATATTTTACAGGTTTGTTCCGCTATTTTTTTATATTTCCTTGTTGCCCCCCTTGCCTCAAATAAGTCTTCGATGGGTTCATGATAGCTTAAGAGAAGCGGAACGGGCAACCATATATGTCCTAACATGAAAGCAATGAGATTTTAGTGTTTTTCAAATGATAAAATTGAACTAAATAAAACATAAAATGACAAATTATAGCTATATAATAGTCAGCTAATATGGTTGTCCCAGAAGGGTCACTACAATGAAAAGACCTTGTAGCAGAGATTTTTAGTGTTACAAAATTGACAAAAATTGTCAAAAAAACCTCTGCTAAAATATCCATTTTTGGTACAGGATGTTTTTGCAAAGATTATAATGGAACTTCATTGTAACTAAAAACATTTGGGCAGCCGGAGGTTTTAGCGGATGTTTTTCTAGGCGGTACGCTTCATGGTGTATACGCACCGGTGCGTTCTCAAACTTAAAGCATCGGTGCTTACATTTCACCGAAAGCACTGGGGCAGTCAAAAAATATTGGGGCATCGTTGGTCTTCTAAATAATAACACATCAGTGCTTTAATAATAACAATGCACTGGTCGAATCTATGATACCATGCACCGGTTTGTTACAAGACAAACCAGACCAGTGCATGAAATTTAGAATGCATCGATGTGAAAGTCTAATACAGAAGAACCGGTGCGTCTTTTTAATTAAATGCATCAAAAGGCCAATTTTTATTATTATAATTGTTGTTGTTAAAATAGTATTACAATCGATGTTAGTTCAGTGTATTACAATATCAGTGCGCATTTTATCACAACACCGACGCTTTTTAGCATTAAACACACCGGTGTTCATTTTCTCTTTTTAGAAACATCAACTTGTGACAGTGGAATTATTGTTATTTTTTAATTCCATTGTTCATCAAAAAATTGACATATATCTTATAATAGTATTCATATAAATTAAATTTTGAGTAGTACATTTGGATATGATGTTTGGATTAATTTTTTATATCATCAGAATTCACATCTCTTCATTATAATATTTAATCATCCATATATTTAATCAGCGATGTAACATTTCACAGCGACATTGGACAACGCAATAGAACAAAATAAAATGTATTTTATTATATGTGAATAAGAGGCTCTTTGTCATACAAAATGGGACACGTATTGATAACCCCTTGTCTTTCAATTGGGACACTATGTCCATTACATTAAACAAAATGTTTGATTTTCACAGACAATTATTTCAAAAAATACAATAGCTTGCATTGATATCCAAATATATTGATCATCATTCTTGGTTGGAACTGTTGTCAGTGCTCGAGCTACTTCCATCACTTGGGTTATTTGGTCGAATGTTTTGTTGATTGCCTCGATTTTTTTCCTCTTCTTCAAGTTCCATCTACAAAAGTAAAAATAAAGTGTAATGAGTGTATCTACATTGGTGAGAATAATGAAAATTGAAATAAATAATATACATGAATGTAAATTGAAAAGAGAAGTACCATAGAAAGAATTGAGTCATGAATGATACACATTCTTTCAAAACCAAATCCCATGCCTTATGTCGACAACTCTTCTGTTGGCACATTTCCATACTTTGTTTACAGTGAGTTTTATACCCCATAATAAATCATAGATTTAATATAAAAGATTTTTTTGTTCCATTAATTATAAAATGAGAGAAGTAAAACAACATATATACTTACAAATTCCACAATTAATTTTTGATATGCCAACATATACTCACAACCCATACTTAACCCAATGTCAATCAATTCTTCTAATGGCTCTTCTTTGTATGTTAGCACATGTTTGAAGACATTAAAGGATGGTTGTTGTAAAATAACTTAAAATATACAAAAATGGAATCTTAAGTTATTATAATGAAATAACAATTACTCACAAACTTTGTTATCAACCCTTTTCTTCATTGTCATCATGTTTTATGTGCTAAATGGGTTCCATTTTGTTTTGTTTTGCTGCAAGAAAATACTTGAAAATTAATATTTAATGTTAAATTATTTATTTATACGTACTTAATAGAAAAATTCAATGTTTCATACATTTGAAGCACGTTGTTGTTGACATGGCCCCTCTTGCGATGCAATGTCCATTTCTTTGACCATCTCCTTGTACACTTTTTTGGACATTCCTACTCGCATATTTCAGATATCAACTCATTGATCCTTTGGGATTTTCATATCTTCCTGAAAAAAGTAACATGACAATAAATTATTTGTATATTGATATATGAAAACTAAATATAAAAAAAAAAAAATGATATTAATGACTGAATGCTTGGTTGTAATATATACATATTTTAGAAATGCATTTTTAGGAATATTATTCTTTGAATGATTCTTTTTTGTTGGTGTGTGTTTTTGCTATTGCAAGTCTGACATGTCTCATTGACCATTGCTCTAGAAACACTTCATGTAGTTTAGATATAACCCGGTTCTTGGAATCAATGGATTGATTTATGTATTGTAAGTGGAAAGTACGTCTATAGGTTCGTTCCACTATATCCCTCATAGATTTCTTTCAATAACCTCTAGCACCACTCTAGATGAGCTAAGGACCATTTCATCATCATTTACATCTTCTATAATTTTTATTTTCTTAGGACAACATTTCGTTCCTTTGTTGTTGGTTCCTATAGAACATTAAACATATGTGAATTAATAGATTGTTTGAAGCATGTTATCTAATATTCTTAAGTATATTATCAATGAAAATTCAAAAAAGAACTCATATTGAATAGTATTTTTTCATTCACCTGATTCATCATTTTTCCATCAAGCTTTTACGCTCTTCTGCACTTAGATCACAAAGAATCTTATCGAGCTTCCTCATTTTGTGGCTCTGCATGACACACACTAACCAATACATATTAGTTAAACTTACATACAATTCAAACATATTAATTTTGTATATAATTTACAAAGAACTTGCATTTTTTGGATGTGATATCATTGTGTCGATCAAAATTTTTGTTGCTTGAACTATTCTCACAATTTTTTTTATCAATATACAACGTGTACCATTCAATATAGAAGATATTAAATATATTTTATAAATAAATCACATAATTTTCAGCTAATATATATATATATATATATATATATATATGGTTTTTGTTGCGCTTTAATAATATAAAAGCACTGGTGCGTTTGATATAGGAAACGCACCGACAGGAAAAAAAAAAATTTAAATACTTTCAATTACAACGGTGCGATATGTATCGATAACAACACTACGCCTAGAGTAAAAAATGAAAACAAAAAAAATACCATGAACGAAAAAAATAACTGAAAATAAATAAAATAAATAAAAATTAAAATTAAAAAATAAAAATAAAAAATCACACCAATGAATGAAATTTAAAAAAAAAAACATTGTTACAGAATTTCTGGTGTGCTTTAGCAGTAAGCGCACCGATGTGTTATAGTCAAATCGATGCACCAATAACCAGAAACCCTTTATTTTTAAAATGTGGCAGAGTCAACAAGGTTTGGATCCGATGCAATAAGTGGTCCCCTTGCATCACATGTTAAACACCTTATATATAGAAACACAAACCC
Source organism: Picea engelmannii (assembly GCA_009831015.1). Taxonomy (NCBI): domain Eukaryota; kingdom Viridiplantae; phylum Streptophyta; class Pinopsida; order Pinales; family Pinaceae; genus Picea; species Picea engelmannii. The sequence goes on along the minus strand of ML783321.1, from coordinate 583,463 downwards.
ATTAAATCTAAAATGTATAAAATGAAAAGCCCTAATTGTGAAGTGATAGAGGGAGTTAAACCCTAAGGTGAAATTTTGCAGTCACATAAGCAAGAACAAGCAAGGGTTTAACGTAAGTATGAAATTTTTTTATTTTTTCTGAATTTTAATTAAATCTAAATAGGGATACAAATTGTAAAAAAAAATATTATTAAAATCAACAGTAAAATTTAAAATTTTTACTATGCAGGGTTTTGAGTGAATCACAAAACCCTTCAAATTTTGATTGTCTGAATAATTTTTTTGCTCCAAAAGGGTTTTGAGTGAATCATCATACCCTTCAAATTCTGATCTTTTGAATAATTATGATGTTCCAAAGTATTATGTTGCTCCACAGTACTCCCCGGTGTATCTCTTTTGCAAATCTCTCCCCTGTAAATTTTGACAAAATAATGAAATAGTGAATAGCTTAATATTATTTAATGGACTTTATGAAATGGGTTTTGAGTGAATCAATATACCCTTCAAATTTTGATCTTCTGAATAATTATGTTGTCCTAAAGTATCTTGCTACTCCACAGTGCTTCCCGATATGTCTCTCTTGCAAATCTCCCCCCTGTAAATTTTGGAAAAATAATGAAATAGTAAATACCTGCTTACTATTTAAAGCACTTTATGAAAAAGGTTTTGACTGAATCACCGTACCCTTCAAATTTTGATCTTCTAATTAGTTATGTTGTTCCAAAGTATTATGCTGCTCCACAGTGCTTCTCGGTATGTCTCTCTTGCAAATATCTCCCCTGTAAATTTTGGCAAAATAATGAAATAGTGAATAGCTTCTTACTATTTAAAGGACTTTATGAAATTAGATTTTCGAAAAATAAATTCCCCTTCATTTTTCAATTGTAAAAAAAAAATTCATGCTCTTTTTTTAAGTTTTTCGAAACATCGGTGTGTTTGCTTATACAAAACACCGATGAGAAAAATATTTTTGGAGCACTGATATCATATAAAAAATATATATTTATTTGAAATCTTGAGAACTGATATGGTTAGCAAATAAACACCTCGATGCTTTATAATGTTATAGATGTACCGATGTGTTTTGTTTAAATAAGCGCATTGTTATGCTTTAAAAGTTATCTGAAATTTTATTTGCATACAAAATAGTATATTCATCTTAAATTATCTTTTACGATGCATCCACATGACTTGCAGTACTTCATAGTATACATTTTTCACTTAAAGTCGTCTTATTTAAAAATATATATATATCGTTGGTTTTGCTCAAATGCAGGGAGAAAAGCTTATAATATCAAATGGCTAATTCTTCAAATTCCAGCCTGTTCCATATTGCTCAAAGTCCATCACGGAGTTCTCCCTTTCCATCTCTAGTAAGTTCAGATTTTATTTATATTTCGATTATCTAATTGAATTTATATATTTTTTATCCATGTCAAACTGAATAAAAATGTATCCAAATTTGCAGGATCTTGATTCAAAATCGAGTTCAAATGCAAAAAATATTCCACCAGTTCAAAAACATTGGAAGCTCTTATCATGAGCAACATAGCGCAAGCAGTTGGTAGATGAAAATGGACAACCTCTTTACCCTTCCAATCCAATTGTAACATGTCATCTTCCAGCCGCAATCATGGATCAACGATGGTACGAATTGTTTGGTATAATCTAATTTGAACAAACCAATTGCATTGTGCTTACTAATATCATCAATGTACTAATATTAAATATTTTTGAAATTAGGATTGTGAAGATGAGTAACCTACCTATCATCTTTCGTTGCACCCCACTACAATGTCAAATCGAGAGAAGGTTAAAATAGGAGCACAACTCGGAGAGGAAGCATACCAAGAATGGTTGAATCAACCACCTATTCAATTCCCACTACGTCCAAATTTACTAAGTATGAATGACTACAGCAGTAGTAGTTCTTCACAAGTTGGCAGTGGAGTCAATAAAATAGAGGTTGGTGTGGATGATTATTTATGGGATACGACTGCCATGGAGACAATGTTGTTAGATGCATTCTAGAACGATGTGTTAGGAAATGATGCTCATATCATTGATACCTTTTTCGAAAGCCTGAAATCTACTTCCACCACCCCTCTCTTTGGACCTATCTGGTCAAAGTCTACCCAATTGGGGACAACAATGTTACTATACAACTTGAAAGCAAAGTTCGGCATTTCAAATGCATGTTTCTCAGCAATATTGAGGTAATTTCCCATCAAGTCCCTTATATTTTGAGAAATCTTGTCACACAATCAACATTAAAAATGATCGATTTTATGAACGTTAAATGACATTGTACATTTCTATTTCTCACTAATTGCGAGTTATTCAAAGACAAGGTTCTTCTGACTGATAATATCTTGCTCAGTAGTTGCGAAGAGGCAAATTAGATGTTGAGGAGGAGGTGGTTGGTCGACTCTGTGAGGACAAGTAGGAGGTGGAGGAGGAGGTTGTTGGTCGACTATGTGAGGAGAAGTAGGAGATGGAGGAGGAGGTGGTTAGTTGACTCTCTGATGAGAAACAAGTGGTGGAGGAATAGGTGTTTCTTACTCATCTGAGTGAGGTGAAGGAGTAGAACGTGGAGAAGGATCACGGCCACCCTCATCATTCGATGGGGTACAGGACGAATGGGTATTGGAGGAAGAGTATGTATCACCGACATCCCTTTTGGATGTTAGTATCCTGGTAGCTCCGACAATATGATGCATAAGAGGCATCATATCGCGCGACATCTCTCTCCAAAGCTTCAAGAGCATATGATCTTCCCTAATGTCTCGCATTAGCACAAGGCAGAGTTCCACCTCAACAAAAAGTGCACAGATTCGTTCGCCCAACTCCAACCTGAATCTAGTATCTGGCCTACGGCGCATGTCGGGTATCTACACCCGAGGATCCTGATCCATCGCAACCTCAGGAATCTCCTCATCCGCATCTGGTGGGGGAGGACGCATGTCCCCACGGAATGTGCCAATATTTGCAAAATATATAGTACACAACAATAATTAGACAGTTTCAATAAACAATTTAATAAAACGACTTAAAGAACGTGTTAAAATCAATTTTATTCTAATTAAGTAAGACAATAAAATGAAACTAGATTAATTTAAACAAGACACTAATATTACCTCTAGCATCTGGTGGCTCATCCAGTGTGAAAAGGATGTTCAGACATCCTCTCCAATCCAACCCCGTGTAAGGACACAACACCATCACGAACATGTGATCAGCCCCACTTGCTAGTAGCCCCAATGCGTCAATGAAAATCCTGGCTGGAAACTCCGGTCAACCCCTCTTAGGCATCATATCGCCCCATATGTGCATCTGCACCTCAGTCATCCACCTAGAAGGTCGATAGATAAAAGTAGGCCTCGTCTCTAGAAACCTCTCAAAAAATAAACAAAACAACTCTGAAGCAAAAGGGAAATTCACCCTTCCATGTATCATAGCAAGACATCTTTCTAAAGCTACACACAACTGCCACAAAAAAATGGCAGACCATCTAATACAACATGGCCTTTATACCAAAGAATCAACATAATACAAAAGAGTTCAACTAATGTGTTTCCCATCATTGGTAAAGTGTGTAATGGTCGTCACTAACAGTGAGAGGCACCTAGCCTCCTTTGCACTGAAAGAAGTGACTCGGAGTTGTCCACCAGACACCTGAAAATTAGCTGGAGAAACTACATCAACCTCAATATGTCTCTGAGAGTACAAGAGTAGACTCTCTGCTGCAACAACGACTGGGACATCAGGAAACTGGGGAAAATCATCACCTCCCCTAGATAGCCCAGTGATAAAATATATATCCTCTTTAGTGGGTTGGTAATGTTGATCAAGACCAACACGAAAATCCTATCTGTGGACATCCCATCGACGGATTAG
>ML783321.1:545650-557937 GCA_009831015.1 Picea engelmannii | reverse complement strand
ATACGAGCATCGGTGCTCTGTGTACGACAAAAAAGGTGGAACTGGTGCAGAATATTTATAAATGCACTAGGGTGTTTTTTTTTATGATATGAAGATGTGGGGTGTTTTTATTATATTAATGTACTGATGTGTTTATTTATAATAACGCACCAGTGCGTATTTTTCAATACCGCACTAGTGTGTTTTGACAAGAACCAAAAAAAAAAAAAAAACCTCTGCTACAACCTCTGCCTACCCAAATTTTTTTAGCTATATGGAACATCTGCTAAAACCTTCGCAACCAATAGTTGAGATTGTAGCGAAGGTTTTTTTGAAAATGTTGTCATGCTAAAAACCTCTGCTATAAGGTGTTCCCCTTGTAGTGGCCACACATATTAGGGTTGGTCTCGACTACATAATACCCAAATTGGAACATGCAAATATTTTTTATACCTGTGTGGATTTTTGCATTTAGTCGCCTAACCTGAGCTTTGGTTTCTTGCTTCTCGTATATGCCAACTCTCTAATGTCAATCGGCTTTCCTCTAGCCTCTCTCAACGAAAAATTCTCCCCATGAGACCCCATAGTTGCATGGACTCAAAACCTCTCTTTGACTAAGAACCCCCAGCAATAAAAAATGATACAATACCACTTGCATATTCAACTAAGTCTTCCTCCGTTAGAAATCTTGGCAATGTTTCCCCATCTCTGTTTTTTCTTCCCCCCTCCATGGTTTTTCCCTTCTATTTATAAAACTCCTCACAAATGACACCTCACCCTCTCATGCAAAACCCCCCCTTTTTTATTTTCTTTAAAATAAAATATAAACTTTATTAAGCATGGGCTACGTGGTGCGCACTCCAAATTTTCCTTTATTACTTTATTTTAATACATTTCATATATATATATATATATAACTATTTGAAAGTGCCCCTCCTAAGTGAGTAAATAATATATTTATATTAATCCACCAAGGGGTCATTGTAATTACTTTGCTTAGCTTGGAATCTGGAAGCTAACTATTAGGGAGTAAGGATTCCACACCCTTATTATGCAAACTCCTAATCCTAATAAGGCAATAATGGATTATGCATCCTTGTCTCCACAACATAGGTACCTTTCACATATGTTTCCATTAAAGACTCCACATCTTTGTCAAGACATAGTTGTGAGTCCACACCCATATGTTGGTGACTTGGCAAGGCCTCACCCTATGGCCTGCACATACACAAACACGATCATAAAAAGTAAATAACATTATTAGCTCAACATACATTCCCTTCCACAAGTCATATTTCCAAGTACCCTGCTCCCTGCCACACTCATACAAGCTCATTGGTTGACAACATTAGCGATTAGTTGATATAGTTAACAATTGTTCAAGATCAAATTCAGAAACACAAGTCATAAATCTGCATACTAAACCATCAGCAAGACAATCATACCACACCATTTCATCCCAAAACATATAATTCATCACACCATATCCATGTACATAGATAACAATATACACACACATGTAGAATATAATTGATAACATGTCCAAAAAATCATAGAAGACTCCTCCTTATCTTAATCATATACCAACACACACTCAAAAATAATAACCTAGAAGTCTTGTCTAAATATGAATGGTAAGATCATGCAAGAGGGAATTACAGCAATCCAGTAAGTTGTAAATTTGGTGTTCACATATCTCCATTATTTGTTCTTAACCTTTGAAGTTGATGTCTAGATTGTTTTTCTACACGGGCCTTGTAGATCAAAAACATGTCAAAAACTTCACTATGAAGTTTTAAGAAAAACTCAAGTGTGTCTAGAGAAGTCATCAATGAAGGTTAAGAAGTACTTGAACCCAAAGAAAGAAGGAGAAAGAAGCAAGCCACACAAATCACTATGAACAAGTCGGAAAGAGGGCGAGGCATGTCGATAATCAGATTTGTCAAAATCGTTGAGACAATGTTTGTTGAGAACACAGTTTTCACAAACACCGTCTCTGTAAGAAATGAGTGGAAGACTAGTCACCATATTTTTATTACATAGTTATTGCAATGAACGATAGTTTAGATGACCAAAATGCTCATGCCATTAAATTTTTCTAAAGTCATTGCTATGAGCAATAAAAACTAATGGAAAATATGATGATCAAAACTTGTCGAATTTTACAACCTGGTGATATCATCAACAATTCCAATGGCTAGGACCTGCTTATGATCTTTTAAATCCTTGATTACAACTTGGTGAGGTGAAAACTCTATTGTTTTGCCTTCACCTGAATGAGTGGTCTGATATACTGATAGAAGGTTGTAGGAAAGACTTGGACTCAAGAATCAATACCCTCTACCTAGGATCAATCAGTTGTAGCATGCCAAGTACTTCACCAAGTTGGATCTCAAATCTGGATACCAGTAGGTATGTGTTAAAGAAGAAGACACCTAGAAGACCACCTTCAATACAAGGGAAGGTTTGTATAAATGGTTGGTCATTCCTTTTGGTTTATGTAATGCACCAGCTGCATTTATGTGATTGATGAATGATATATTGCATTCCTATTTAGATTCATTTGTAGTAGTCTATTTGGAAGACATATTAGTTTATAGCTCTATTTGGAAAAAGCATATCTCACATCTCACATCTCATGTGGGTGCTAGAAACTATGAAAAACATCAACTATTGGCTAACCTTAAGAAATATGAGTTTTCTCAACAATCACTAGTGTATTTGGAGTACATGATTGGTGGAGGGGGGCCTAGGGTAGATGCCACAAAGATGGAGGTCATTGTCAAGTGGTCAGCTCCTACTAATGTCACTGAAGTTAGGAGATTTTTTGGGGTAGTATAGTACATATGGAAGTTCATAGCATCCTTTTCAATGGTAGCTATGTCGTTCCATGCCATAACAACTAGTGGTAAGAGTTTCCAATGGGGAAAGAATCGGGAGAAAAATTTCGATGGACTAAAATGGAAGAACAATCAAGCACTAGTCCTTGCATTTCCTAACTTGTAGAAGCCTTTCGAATTACAGATGGATGCAAATGGATATGTTATGGGAGCGGTCTTGATGCAGGGAGGTAAGACGATATGTTGTCCTTCTGAAATGTTTCATGGAGGGAGTTCTGAACTACCCTACATATGATAAGGAACTCTATGCCCTGGTTTAAGTTATTAAGAAGTGGAAGCATTATCTAATGGGCAAGGAAACTATCATTCGTACAAATAACTGGCCATTGAAGTATTATTTTAAAGCCCAAAGTAAGCTTCAACAAACCATACACTACAAGTGGGTGGGGTTTTTGAAACAGTTTCAGTTTCATCTAGTCATCAAATATAAGAAGGGTAGCACTAATAAGTTGGAAAACATGCTTTCAAGGCCACCCACATCCAATATTACAACTTTGTGAACTCTTATGCACATTGAGCCTTTTATCCATTATGCATACAAAAAGGAATACACAAAAGAAGAGGTCTTTAAAGAGGTGTTTAAGCATCTACATGGCCAAATTCATGTAGAAGGTGGTGACAGTAAGGCTGACTATCATCTTCATAATGGGTTGCTCTACAAGCTAAACAATATTTGTGTCCCTAAAGGTGAAATATTGCAGCATGTCAGAGAGGCTGACACCTCCAACCTTGAAAAACATTTTGTTGTTGGGAAGACAATTTTCAACTTACAAAGGCATGTGTATTGGCCCAAAATGAAAGAATATGTAGCTTGGTATATTAGAGGATCCATACTTTGTCGTACCAACAAGCCCAATGATAGAAAGAAAGGTTTATACCACACCTTACCCATACCCACTCAACCCTAGGAAAGCATTTCCATAGATTTTGTGGATGGTTTGCCAACAACCAAGAAGGGACATGACTATCTCTTTGTGGTGGTTGACAGGTTTAGCAACACATGCATTCTTGTGCCTTGTAAGAAGACCATCAAAGGACAAGAGGCAACGGGCATGTTCTTTTAATAGGCATGGGTGCACTTTGGGATACCAAGGAGCTTCATCTCACACATGGATACTGATTTATTAGTGCCTTTTGGACTACAATTTGGGAAAATATGGACACAAAGTTACAAATATCTATAGCATTCCATCCATAGATAGAAGTAGTCAATAGGACTTTGGCTCAACTTTTGAGCGGTTATAATCATAAGCATCCAAAGACATGGGATGAAAATTTGATCTATATTCAATACTCTTACAATTGAGCGATCCATACTTCTACTAGTAAGTTCCCTTTCAAAACTTGCTCTGGGTCCATGCCACCTTTTCCATTGGATGTTCTATATGGATAGAAAGGAGGACTGAGGGAAAACATCATAGGAGAATCATTGGAAGCATAGAAATTTGTTGAAAATATTAAGCAAATCCATTTGTAGGTACAAGGTCCAACATGATCAACATAGAACTAAGAAAATATTCAAGGTGGGAGACAAAGTTTGGTTGTAGCTGAAAGAAGAATAGATAAGGGGTCCTACTAAGAATATCAAGGCTCAATGGTATAGTGGTTTTGGAGTATTAGAGAAGGTGGATGATAATTCCTACAAATTCAATCTACCACGATATATGTGCAATTGTTGTGTAGTGAATGTGGGAAATCTGAAACTCTATGAGCCTTCCATGTTTGATCAACAAACTGAGGAGTAGGTCTTACCTACCATAGAGGAATTAACACCAGAAGCTCGGACAAAGTTGGTAGAATATACAGTTTTGCAAAAGAAATCCACAACTTCCAAGCAAGGCAAAATGGTACTCCGAGTAGAAGGTAGAGGAAACATTTCCTCACCTCATTCAATAAAATATTTTGGGGACCAAAAGACTCCCTAAATGGGGAGGTATGATCTAGAATGGGTCATTGTATAATTTTTCATCTATCTTGGTACTTTTGGGATGGAAAATTAGAGGAATTGTCTTGCAAGGCCCATTTCAGTGGCAAGTCCCGATTTGGAGATTCATGGTCTAGAACCTTTCACAATCATTTTGAGGCAACAAATGACACTTTTGGGAGTCAAAACTTTGTGATCATAGCTCTTAGCCACTCCACATTGTTCCGCACACCTAGATCTTTCCAATGGTGCAAAAATCACCTCATCAAAGTACATATGCAGAAGTTATGCCTCCTGCAAGTTGACTTACCTTGTTGACCGCCATGGTACCAAGTGGATGCAATGTTAGCCCCATTATTCACATGTGGGGTTATCCATGTGTGGAATTTCACGAAGATTTTAGAAGTTCTCAAAACCCTAACATTAATTGAGGGTTGAGGCATGCAAAAACCTTAACCCTAGATGACTATCAAACTATGTTAAATAATGGGCCGCTACGAGGAGAGGGGGGTCCATTCTTTTATCATTGTACTTAATCCATCCTTGAGCAGAGCATCTCGGAGTGGGATTTGACAGCATAATAGAGGAGGAAAAATATTTTGTAGCAACCATTCTTTCCATGTTGTCAAAGGCAAATCCATAGTTAGTGGACCTTTCTTTGTATTTTCATTTTCATAACTAAATAAAAGAGAGCGGAGCATAAGCCTGACCTTCTAACTTGGTTTTCTCCCATTTTAGGTTTTCTAGGATACATATTGTGTTCATTTGTGTGGATGGTGATCCAGGTGGATATCGGTGGCCATCCACCTTTTCCAACTGGCTCAAAACAATTTTTTGGCAATTTTGGTAATTTACTATTTTTAGCAGTTTTTTGGGTCCTGAACTTTCGAAGCCGTTTTGAGGCCCTAAACGACTTCTTTTGGGCATCTATCGATAAAAAATTATTGTCATGATATTTTCTACAAACAGTTGTAGTCCTTAGATATCTAACGATGTATCATATGTGTCAAACGGAGATAGTATACCAAAGTTACGACATTGGGAAGTTGATGTACCAACTTACCCAAATGGGACCCACATGACTTTTGGCACTTCATCTCCCAGGGTTAGGTTTTTTAATGTTTAGGGTTTTTTGACATTTTTGTTTATTATAAAAAGGCCTTCAGAGCCTCATTGTAACCATCTTCTTGCGAATGCAAGTAGCAGTCACATCTCTTCTCCGAGATAAGCTTCCACCATCCTAAAGAGTCTTTCACTCTTTATTTTTACAGTCTCTGTACATTTCTTTCATTAATAGAAATTGTGTATTATTGTATCTCTGTGTTTATGGTTGCATCTCTGATACATTTCTATTATATTATTGGATATCCGCGATATCTCTGTGCATTTCTTTATTATATCTCCGCTCTCATTTCATGCCGAAAATAATCTGGATCAGTGGTATTAGAGCAGGTTGCTCTTGATCATTTTTTCAGTGCATGTCCCCGACGAGGTCTAAGTATAGCAAGTTGGGTCTCGAGCTTGTCTCTCTTGAAGACAATTGCTCTCACACGCCCAAGAAACCCCCCATGGCGGAAGAAAAGAAAAACGACGGAGCAGACGATCCTATAAATCTATTACTTGAGCAAGCTCTCACTCGACAGAGGGATGAAATGATGGAGAATTTTTCCCACATCCTTCAACGCATGTTGATAGCAACGGATGCATCTTCATCAAACAACCACTTTGGAAGCACCTCTCCTTTCAAGGTACGGGTTAATTTTGATATTCCTGTATTTGAAGGTCAGATAGATGCGGATGCCCTAGACAAATGGTTAAATCTGTTAGAAGGTTATTTCTTTGTTCATAATTTTTTCGACAGGGAAAAGATCACCTTCGCACTCCTTAAAGCTCTCCCCCATGTCAAACATTGGTGGGAAACTTAATGGGATCAAAGTTCCACAGAGGAGTTTGGAATATATGGGGCCGAGCCCACTTGGGATTCTTTTGTGGATGCGGTAAAGGAACAATATTACCATGTTGGAAACTATGAGGACCAGTATGTGAGATGGACCACACTACCGCAAGAGAAGGGTCAAGCAGTTCCAGAGTTCACCAATATCTTCCACACCTTGTGCACCAAGTTGGGTATCAAAGACTCCGAACGACATTTAGTTCTAAAATACTGTGGAGCTCTACACAGATACATCCAAAGTGAAATGGATTTTTTGGACATCTCATCACTCGGTGTTGCTTATCGATATGTTATTAAAATTGAGCAAAAATTGAAGCACCAGAAAAAATGGGAGTTTGGGTCTGCAAATTCGCAACAACCAAAGTATGACAAAGACGGCCCTAACAAATAGTCTCCCGAAAACCAGTCCAAGCCACGGGAAAAGAAGGGTCACAATAAGACAAAGGACACCGAAAAATGGTGCGATTTCTACAAAAACCCTTGGCACAACACCGATGAATGTCGCTCAAAATAGTCATTGGTGGCCGAGATCAAAGACAAGGAGTCGAACCCTGACTTAGAATCTGATTATGAAAATACTTGTAAAAGACAGATCATCGACACAAACCCCACTGCTATTGTCGTTGACCCAACAGATCCTGAAGAGGGTGAGCGCATTTTTCATTCACAAATTTGGGTGAAGGGGACCCCACTGCATTTTATTGTTGACAGTGGGAGCCAAAAGAACCTCATCTCAACAGAGGTCATTAAACAGTTGGGATTGTCGACAACACCACACCCGCAACCATACAACATCGGGTGGCTTTGCCAAGGACGAGATCTTTGTGTCAGCCAACAATGTCGATTGTCCTACGACATCCAACCCTTCAAGGATGAGGTATTATGTGATGTTGTCCCATTGGATGTTTGTGATGTTCTCTTGGGCCAACCATATATGTGGAAGCACCATGTTGTTTATGAGTCTCAACCTCGTAGTGTCATTATTACTTTGGAGGGTCATCTCTATAGAATACCAGAGGTAGTTCCAACTACTATCCCACCTAAATAGTGTCGCAAGGTAGTATCTCATACTACAAAATTCAGCTTCTTCACAATCTGTTCAAAGGGTGAACAGAAGGATACTGCAACCACTACAGCCTTGGACCAAACACCTTCTATCCAACAGAAGCAGGTCAACAAGATTGCAACGGAGTGTAAAGATTCCTTATGCACATAGGCACCTCATATAGCCAAACTATTTAAAAAGGTCCAACCCTTCCAGCCACATGTTCGTGACAACCTTCATCAAGCTAAGCAACGCCACTTCCCCAACAAGGCAAGCAACTCATCAAGATGCAAATTCAGCAGACGCTTTTCGTCTCCCCCAGGCACTAAATGCAGTGGAGACCATTGCTTCCTAAGGAGGGAGGATTGATCTAGGTGGATATCGATGGCCACCCACCTTTTCCAAATGGCTCAAAATAGTTTTCTGACAATTTTTTACAGTTTTTCGAGTCCTGAACTTCCAGAGTCGTTTTGAGGCCCTAAACAACGTTTTTTGGGCATCTACCGATTGAAAAAATATTTTCGTAATATTTTTTGCCAACAGTTGTAGTCCTCAGATATCTAACAATGTATCATATGCGTCAAACAGAGATAGTATGCCAAAGTTACGACCCTAGGAAGTTGATGTACCAACTTACCCAAACAGGGCCCACATGACTTTTGGTGCTTCATCTCCTAGGGTTAGCTTTTTGGATGTCTAGGGTTTTTGACATTCATGTTTATTGTAAAAACGCTTTCAGAGCCTCGTTGTAACCATGTTCTTGCGAATGAGAGTAGCTGTCACATCTCTTATCAAAGACAAGCTACCACCATCCTAGCGAGTCTTTCACTCTGTATTTTTACAGTCTTTGTACAATTCTTTCATTAATAGAAATTGTGTATTACTGTATCTCTCTGTTCATAGTTGCATCTCTGATACATTTATGTTATATTATTGGATATATGCGATATCTCTGTGCATTTCTTTATTATATCTCCGCTCTCATTTCATGCCGAAAATAATCTAGATCAGATGGTGTGTTTATTTTCTTGTTCTTTAATTTTCATATTTTAGTGATTTTCATAAATTTGGGCAATGAGCTCATGATAACAAATTAAGATCTAAGGAAATAAAACCTACATAACAAAAGATTTCAACATAATACAAGATCTATTAGGATGAACTGTTCCAGTGGAATATCCATGGCATTTTATAGATCATCCTTGATTAGAGGCCACTTCAGAAATTTATCGATATAATCTCAATTATTATATTATCAACATATAATAACAACTAGTAAGGTGATGTTGATATACTATCTTAACACGTGTCATTATTAAATATGGTTTTCTCTTATTGCATATAGTTAAATTGTTATAGTCGGGAGACAAATGAGATATGCTCTGAAGCATGGTTATGAAAGAATGTTGGAAGTTTACGAACCCATGCCCCCTAATTAATTTTTAATTGTGTGTTTTTTTTAACTTATATAAGACTGGAATATTTTTTCTCACGAAAAATAATAATAATAAAATCATAATTTCATTAAATAAAAAAGAAATTACAATATGTTGATGGAGTAGAATTTCATAATGTCCTTCAAAAAGGATCCATATCTCTCCAACAAAGCCTACATCACAAATCATGTGTGGACCAAGACCATAAATGTTTCGTATAGAGTTAAAAATTGACATAATCTCCTTAAGAAAGTAGGATTTATCCTTGGTTTATCACTAAGATATTTATCCCCAAAATATGTATAAGTCCAAAAAAAAAAAAAAATCCAAATTATTACAATATTTAAAGTCCCAAAAGCATAGACTCCTTTGATCATATGAATAAAATATTTCTAAAGCAAAACTAAAAAAAGATAATGATCAAATTTAGAAATAAGGCCATCCACCTCCTCCCGTATCTTCTAGCTTGTAGACTACAATAGCAAACCTTCTTTTATAACCCATATGATTGCACATTCCTTTCGATGCATATATGTTGAAAAGAGATAGAGGTAAAAACTAATGTTATGGTGATTATCTCATCAAGAATTTGGTGTAAAAGGAAATTTTTCACAATGAAACATACCCTCCATCCAGTTAATTTCCAGCTAGGGGTCCCCAAATACTTGAACCTTTTGTGCCCCCTCTTCAACAACTATCACAAGAGAGAGTTTTGGTGCCATTATCTTTGCATAATTGTTGGTGCCTCTTCCCAATCCAGCTTTGAATTCTAACTAATGGGACCTAGACAAATGCATAATACCCCCTACTCCACAACACCAAGGCTCCCCTAATTAGTCCCATAAAAAAATATCTAGGCCTCTAATCTATCAATCTCCTACTCTGCAATCTGTCTTGTAGGATTTTCTACTTTTAATCAAGGAAAACTATTGAGGATATTCAAATTTTGAATTGTTGTATAGGAAGAATAAATTTATCATTGAATAGAGAATAATCCCTTGACAACCATATCCCTTTGGATCTAATCAAAGGAAGTGCCTTGAATCTCTTTACAATAACATTCCAATTCCATTTCCCGAGACATTTTTCAATGAAAAAGCCATTCCAAACTAGGCTTGCACCAAATATATGAGCAATTTCCTTCCAAACTTATGTATTATAAGGGGTTGAACAAATCAAATGAAAGATAGATTCCTCATTTTCCTTACACAGAGAACATCTTCCAAGACCAGACTTACTCCTTTTTTGTAGATTTTCCCATATGAGTGCTTTATTGTTTAAATCCAACCACATAAATATATGAGATTTTAACGGGCATTTATATTTCCAAATTTTCTTCCACAACCAAGTTGGATCACCAACAACAAATCCTTCACATAAAACCTTGTAACCTAACCTTGGAGTATAAGAACCCCTAATCTTATTCCTTGACCAACGTAGTTCATATTCTTCCTCCTTAGTTCTAGCATGACCAACTCTGAACTTGGATATATAACCCTCCTACATCACTACATCTTCACCTCTAATTCCAATTTTCTCTATTGATTTCTACTCTTGTCTCCAGATGGTAGTAAGATTAGAATCAACTACTTGAGAAAGAGTATAGAGACCTTTTCCCCTAAGAATATTGATAATATAGTTTGAAAATCTATAATATTTACCACAACCCACCCATGGGTCTTCACATTTTATCATGTGACCATCACCTACATTTTAGATCAATCGTCTCTTGGTAAGAGAAAAGATATAGTTGTTGCCTTCCTGATTATTGAGGCATTTGGACAATACTTTTGGGAGATCTTATCTAATCCCCCACTAAATTCGGCTCTAATACTTCTAGATGATCACTTGATGCCATAATCCTTTACCAATAATTAACTTCTAGACACTTTTTTCAAATGGTGCCTTTTCAAATTGATGTATGTTTTTTACACCCCATCCACCCATCTCCTTGGGCATTGTTAATCTTTTCCATTTAATTAATGGAATGCCACTTTTATCTCTACATCTAGACCATCAAAATTTGGAGCTAATTCCTCAAATTCTCAAGAACCCCCCTTGGAATAAATGTTAAAGTTGTCTAGTGTATTGGGATGGCTTCAATCACTAATTTTACCAATATAAGTCTACCACCTCTACAAAACCATCAATGGCACCAAACAAAGAGCCTCTTCTCAACCTTAGCAATTAACCATTCCCAATCTTTTTTTCCATAATCGCTTGCCTTTAAGTAAAATCCTAAATACTTGAAGCCCCTTTGAAGCTCAATTTCTTGATAAGGGAACGTTAACTCAAGAAAATATCTAACATCTTCATCATTGACACATAAGAAGGAAATTATAGACTTTCCAAAGAGAGACTTGCTACTTTAATCTAATCTAAATCCTAAATGTAATCCTAATCTAATATGAAAATGCAGTCATATTCTAACTTCTAACTACTCCTAACCTAACAGTAACGAAATTCAATTGTAGGCATATAGTTTTACTCATGTAAAATGAAAGAATTCATGTTTCTCAATAAGAAACCATACTAGCATTCACATCTGCATATAGATACATTGAATGTGTCCCTACAATTGAGTTCATAATCCACTCAAGGAAGTTTTAAGTGATTCCTAGACCTTCTATATGCTTTGAACCTCAAAAGTGTATGGAATTTTGACCTTTGTTGGAGTTAACAAAATAGTTTGAAAAGAGATGCCCTACCAAACATTTTTTCCTAATGGCACCCCTTATGTAAACCAATGCTTAAGAAGCACTTTCTAGGCCTATTTTCCTTCCATAACCTCAACACCCATTTGACCCATGCGTGCCCGATGCAACGTAGCAAACATTATAGCTAGTCATGCAAAGAATGTAACACATACCCAACATTCTCCCACTTGTTGTTTTCTTTGCATACAAGGGATTACATGGTTACATAGTCAACAATCCAGGGCATCAATGCCCATGGATCCTCTACACCGAGATAACTTCTCAGTGCTCACAGATTTTGTTAATGAATCTGCAACATTCTTCAAAGTGTCCACCTTCATCAACAACACTTT
>ML783321.1:459509-507446 GCA_009831015.1 Picea engelmannii | reverse complement strand
TCTTCAAGTGAAAGGAGGCAACTATGGCAACAAGAGAAGGCTAATTTTTAGAACAATTTTTCATTTCTTTATCTTGGAGTAGGAATTTTTGGCTTGGAGCAAAAATGATTTTCAACTTGGATCAATGGAGGGATCTTGTTGGGAGTGAGTACAAGTAGTTTTTTAAAGTTCTCTATATGGTTTCTATGCTTCTTGGTTTCAATGTTTTGCACTCAACCACCAAAACTTGAAAAACTGTTGTGGGATTGTCCAATTTTTCCATTGGGGGCTGATTCAAAAATAGAGTTGCTAAAATTTTAATCTTTTTTTGTTTTTTCCCAGGTATTTTAAATTTCTCCACTTGCTTTCAAGGCTCGATATCTTCCATTTGCAAGAGAAGAGAGGCAAGGGTAATAACAAGAGAAGTGTTTGTGAATAATAACACATATTTTTGTACTCAGAGAGGTAGTTTCAACTTGGAGTAAAAATATTTTAGGCCAAGATTTAGTGGAGGGATCTTGTTGGGAGTGAGTGAAAGGGGGATCTTGTTTGGAGTGAGTACAAGTAGTTTTTTAAAGTTCTCTATATAGTTTCTAAGCTTCTTGGTTTCAATGTACATTCAACCACCAAAACTTTGAAAAAGTTGTTGTGGCGATTGCCCAATTTTCCCATTGGGGGCCGATTAAAAAATATAGTTGCCAATTTTTTTTTGTTTTTTGTTTTTTCCTAGGAATTTTAAATTTCTCCGCTTGCTTTCAAGGCTCGATAACTTATCTTTGCAAGAGAAGAGAAGCAAGGGTAATATCAAGAGAAGTGTTTGTGAATAATAAGAAGTATTGTTGTACTCAGAGAGGTAGTTTCAACTTGGAGTAAAAAGATTTTAAGCCAAGATTTAGTGGAGGGAGCTTGTTGGGAGTGAGTGAAAGGCCTTACCTAAAAAAATTCCTTTGAAGTTTTGATGATGAAATAGAATAAGTGTTTGTGAATAATAACAATTATTGTTTTACTCGGAGAGGTAATTTCAACTTGGAGAAAAAAGATTTTAAGCCAAGATTTAGTGGAGGGAGCTTGTTGGGAGTGAGTGAAAGGCCTTACCTAAAAAGAATCTTTTGAAGTTCCGATGATGAAATAGAATTGAGTGAAATGGAACAAATAGGGAGCGGGAGTGCAGTTGTAAGTGGGATGGGAGACTTATTACCTTGCATAGTTTACTCAAGGGGTTAATAGTAAATACAACCTACAAACCTCACAAAATACCCTCCTTCAACCAATTGCTTTAGCAAATAAAACTCCTAAAATGCAGCACCAAGACCCCAAATTTGCCAAACACCGCAACCCCCTCCTTATTGCTTTGTCGGTCCCTTTTTTGTTTTTCTCTCTAATGCCCTTTATTTCATGCCATGTGTGTTGTGGACATTGGTGTTTCGATGTGCCCTTCATCCACGTGGTGCTCTCTTTGTGTATGAGATGATTGCTTAAATTTGTAATTTCGAACTCAAGCCAAAATTCAACAAACCATTTATTTCTAAGTTTTCTCAAATTGGTTCTCCAAGGTCCATTTTTGAAGGTTTTATTGTGTACGTGATTGTTTTTTCATCATTCTCTGTATTAAAAAATATACAGTGATCGTAATGCACAATAAAATAACACAATAGACCATTTAATTTTTGTAATTTTAAGTAAGGTCCATGTTGGTAAATTGACTTGGCTATTGGTTGAGTGATTACAAATCATATTGGATACATGATATAATAACCCAAGCATGGTTGACCACATTAAGTGGTTGTCGCATTTGTGGTGATAAATTTTTACTAGAAGTTAAAGCAACACCTTTTGTGCATCTCTAAAAAGGGAGTTGTTGTAGGCGTTAAACTTGCAACAAAAGAGTAGAATACTTAGCTTGCAATTAGGCTCTAGAAAGTGAAGGTGCTTTATCTACCATTTATTTCACAACTTGAGCCCAATGTATCAACAAGGAATTAACTCATGTGTTGAATTTAAGGAAGAAAGGGCCATTCTAAAAGCCAAGGGTATTGTGCACAATCTTTGAAGCCTATAATATGCAATTGTGTCAAGAGAGATGATGCAATTGCAAGAAATGTCTTTATGCAAATTGAGTTGCATTTCATGTGTACCATTCTTCTTTTTATGGGGAAACGTTTATGAAGGCTTTAGTTGTGGGGATTTCATACACCTCCCTTCTAAAATCAAACTTAGGATTTCAATGTAGGTGCTTTAATAGACTAGGGAATAACAAGTTTCAAGGATCAACACGTAGAGAGAAGAGATGAGAAAGATTTGGATGAATGTGGGGTGCTCTATTTGTATGTATGGGTGGATTGGTCCTAGTTGGCGAACATTTCTCAACAATATTGCTAATTTGTTGGAATTCTTATTAGCCACCTAATGGTTGTCTTGGCCTCACATGTGATTAATATTTTATTGTACCTGTTTGACTTGTTATGTGGTGTGGTAACCATGGTTTATGGGCTAACCACTTTATTGTGTAAATATTTTTTTTATGTACTGTCTCCCCATTTAAATGCACCGATGCAATTGTAATGATGAGTTTTTTTGTGTGATTGATTGGTATGGTTGCGTTGTGATTGTCTTGCATTGTGTCTATAAGTCATCTTGTCGTGTTTAACGCCTTAATTTGGTATTGGAGCATGTAAGAAGCATTTGATGTAGGGGCATGCATGGGAATTCTAAATAAGTGTGTAGATAGCTTGCAAATGGAGAAAGTGTGTTAGGAGGAAGCACATATGGAAAAGTGTAAATGCGAATGGATGGCGCAACATGTAGTTTTGGTGTGAAAAAAAGAAAGTGCATGGGAACTGAGGATAACCACACAAAGGGTGATGTTAGGAAGGAGTAAAACAATCTTGGGCGCTTGAGATCAAAAGATACTTCAAAGGATGAGGAATAGGTTATGGTGGTTATTAATGATATTTATTTCTACACGTGGTATGGAAGGACATAAGTCATTTGAATGTTGCCAATAAGCCTCTTGGATTGAACAATGCACCTAATATCGTCACGAGGTTGATGAAAAAGGTTTTGAGGACATGGTTAAGCTTGTAGTTGTGTGTTTGGATATTTTGATTTTCAATAAGGTAGAGAGGAGCATTTGTAATATCTGAAGCTAGTTTTTGATTCATTTATGAAAGATGAAGTGCACATCAACTTGAAGAAGTATGAGTTTCTTAAGGAAGAGTACACATGGATGATGCATTGCACATGGATACCTTGGTTTCGTTGAAGGATGCATTGCACATGGATCCCAAGAAGGTAAAACATGATTTAAGATTGACCCATGTGCATAATGTCATTGCAGTGTAATGTTTTCATGTCATTGGCCATATCTGTATGAAGTATATGAGAGGGTTCAATAGAATATGCATGGGGGTTTTAGTGGTGCACACCAACATGATGCCATTTTGAATTTTTGAAGAGAAGATGAAGGAAGCACCAATGTTTTGCATTGCCAAGTTTTGGTAGAGTGTTCCAAGTTGATTGTGATGCAAGTGCTTTTTTTATTTATGTTGCATTGAGTTAAGAAGGAAGGCTAGTGTACTTCAATGGGAAGTTAAAAGAAGTGTAGACTAAATATTTGGCATATGATTTGGAATTTTATGCCATTATGTTGGTGTTGAAGTACTTGAGACATTACTTCTTGTCTAAGTAGTTAGTTTGTGCATAGACCTTTTATCGCTAAAGTTTATCAATGCCCATGTGAAGTTGAATCAATGACAAGTGAGATGGGTGGACCTCTCAAAGAGACACACTTTCTTGGTGAAGCACAAGGCATAAAAAGAGAACGATGGACTTCTCGAAGAGACTCAGGTTCTTGGTGAAGCACTCGAGACATTACTTCTTGCCTAAGTAGTTTGTTTATGTAGAGACCTTTTATTGCTAAAGTTTAGCAATGCCCATGTCAAGATGATTCAATGACAAGTGAGATGGGTGGAATTCTTAAAGAGACGCATAAACAAAGAACACGATAACAAACACACTAAGTAGAAGAGTGTTGATATTGGTGGTGATGAAGAACACACAATTTAGATGAGAGTAAATCAAGGTTTTCTATGACATTAATGGGCATTTGTATAGGTTGTCTAGATGCTCAACACGCCAAAATTATAAGGGAGAACAATGTAGTTGGAATATTTCTTGCATGATGGATTTTTGTTTAGAGGGAGGCAATTGTGTGTCCTTGAAGTTCAATGTGGGAGAATTTGAGCAGAGAGTTGCATTGTGTAGTGGATTAGGAGGCATTTTGGTCACAACAATATAAGTGATTTGTTGGAGGAGTGATATTTTTGGTCAAATATAAAGGGAGAGGGTCAATAGATTTGTAAAGGAGTTTAGATTCTTTTAGGTGGAAAAGGGAGTAAGTCAAATACAAGATTGTACCCACCATTGCAAGTGTCGAAGATGCCTTTGGAAGATGGTGTGATAGATTTTATACTTGGATTGCCAAGAGCACAATGTGGTTACAATGTAGTGTTTGTTGTGGTTGAAAGGTAATTTGAAATGTAGAGAATTATCTCAAGGGAAATACAAATAAAATTGTATATTTCTTATCAAGACTAGCGATAGTGGGATTGATAGGATTTTCTTAGTTCAAACAAGTTAGATTCAAGGATTTCAATGAAGCTTATGTGTAATATCTAGTCTTTATGCAAATTTATTTTGTCATGTAGAATTTTGTGATATCACAAGATGGGGAGCTCTATGTCTACTTTTGTGGAAAGACAAAACTTTGCTTAGAATTAACATCATTTGTATACCCTATGGGGATTATTGGATTCAATTGTGGTATGAATTATAACATTCCAAGATTGTAGTATACTTGGGAGTGGAGAAGACATGCCAATTTTATGGATTTCTATTGCTTGAGATAGGCATAGATGGTGGCATGATTTGTGTGCAGTTGCCCTTGTTGTAGCATATGGATGTTGAGGAATTCTTGAGCACACTATGGTAGTTAGTTTCAATGGGCTTCCTTGAATGATTATTGACAACCAATAAAAAGGTAATGATTACCTCAATGTAGGAATTGATTGCTTTAGCAATATGGGTGTCATGAGGGGGTAGGATAACAAGTTAATGAATTGTGCCTCTTTTGCTTTGCCCTCGTTAGAATCCAATGAAGCAATCTTTACTGAAATTTACCATGAAATTGATTTAAATTGCATATTTTGATTGCACAAGTTGATTCAACACCCTTAAAAATCCTTATTGCACTTGGATTATGTAGTTTATTGATTATATGAGTGCAATTTCATCAAACGATTTTTTTTGGATGCTTGTTATTTTGGCCAAATTGGAGAGGGCCAATTTATTACTCGTGATATTATGCCATGCAAGAAGACAAATACACTCATTTGCTCTTTGAATAGGATTTTGTGCATTTTTTTATTGAAGCAACCCTAGAGGATTTGCACATAGAGATTTAAGGAATTCCTTAGACAAGTTGGATTCAGAGGGAGTTTGTCAGACTACTTGTATGCGAAGACAAATGATGTGATGAGGCCATACTTGTCTATGTATGAGTTGATCATAACGGGATGCTATGAAGACTTGATCAAACGAGTGAAGAAATATTTGGAAAGTGCCTTTGAGATGGCAAACTTGTGCCTTATGAATTACTTCATAGGCCTAGAGGGGTGGAAAATTGAAGCCTAACATAATTATCTCTCAAAGCAAGTATGTAAGGGAGTTACCGTGGAAACTTTGGAATGTGGTTTGCAAGGCATCATCTACACCCATAGAGATTGGTTTGAAGTTAACAATCAAGGATAACTTTAAGTCAATAAATGAGACCTTCTAATTTAATAGGAATATACTTGATTTGTTGCCATGATGGTGAGGTTTATATTTGTCCCCAAGACCACATTGGAATGCTTTAAAGAGGATCCTTAGATACGTGAAAAGAACAATTGATTATGGGATGAATTATAACAGAGATGGTAAGTTTTAACTTCCATGTTATACATATTGCAAATTGGGCAATGCCATAGGATGGCAAGAAGTCTACTTTAGGATATATAGGAGCAACAAACAATAATTGTCTACCACATAGGAAGAGTGCATGGTAGTTATGAATGCCACATATGTTGCAATTTGGCTTTGTTGAGTCCTTCAACATTTGATTGCAAGCATGCTAATCCCATTATACTATGTTGTGACAATTAGAGTTTGTTGAAAATTGCGAAGAATCTCATAGAGGAGTAGGGATTAGATATCCTTACCAACCCATTGAGTGAGGACAAATCAATAAGTTTGGACTAGCTCTTGGAATTGTGGTCAATGAGATGGCCGTTAAGAGTAGTTTCAAAATAATGAATGGCAGCCTAATGGTTGTTTGAGCCTCACATGATTTTTTTTCATTGTTGTTGCTTGACTTGTTATGTGATATGGCACCCATGGTTTATAGGTTGACCATTGATTTGTGTAAATGGTTTCTTGTATTAGCTTGTTTATTGAAAGGTATTGATGCAGTGAGAATTATTGGTTGAGTTGTGTGAATGATTGGTATAGTTGCAATGTGATTTCCATTCCTTATCTATTGTATTAAACTTTTTGCCATTTGGTGAGTCTCATTTGGATGCTATAAAGGAGGTTGCAGCATCCAATGTGGTGTAGGTAGTCATCAACATTTCACATATATATAGGTTTGTTGGGGTTTTTTCTTGGACCAAGTCAATCATATGTATTGCATCTGATGTAGTGTGCATGCATTCAACACTGCACTTAGGGACATTGGCACAATATTAAGGATATCAAGTTTAATTTATCTTTGTTAGAGGTGCACATTTTTACTTGCAACCACCGTGCCTCCTTTACTATATAAAGGTCTCATGGAGAGGAGGAATTCCCAAGCTTGCAGATTCCAAATATGCCACCAACTACTTTCTTTCATTGGAGAGGATGCCCCCCATGGCCGGGGTTTCTCCTAGAGGACATCATTAGGGTTGTGTCGACCCCTTCATGGAGGTAGAAGATGACAAGGATGCTTCTTTTCCCTCATCCACCTCTCTTTCTACTTCTACTTCTGCTTCCATCTTCGAATTGAGTAGAGCTTCATGCATTTTTAGGGTTTCACTTTTGTCCAACTTAGGGCAGGCTGCTTTCCTTCATTTACTGACATTTGTATCTCTTCTGCTTAGCATTTTTTATTGTTTGCTTTTCTATTTTAGGAGTGCCCCTGACATTCCCATAGTCAAGTGGATGATTGGTTGTATTTTGTAGTACCATTGACCTTTTCCTTGGTCATTTGTGGGCACTAATTAAATTATTTTATCTTTTCTAAACTTAATGAATCGATAACTACATGTTTTCGTTGGGATTTCAATATTTTGTGGTGGATGTTTTTCTTACTATTCTCTTATTCCATTTAGTTGATGCCTCTATGGGTACAGCAGTGTGGATGTTTTTCTTGCTATTCTCTTATTCCATTTAGTTGATGCCTCCATGGGTACAGCTGTGTTTTTTTTAAGGGCGTGCAGAGGTTATACTATTGTATTTTTACTATTCAGGGATGTGCTGATAGAGGTCCACCAAATGAATGTATGTGATTTGGAGAATTCCCCTTCCCACTGAGACTGCTTGTGCCGAGTAGAGGTGTCTAAGCGCCTGGTGCCCATCCTTCATGGCAGCTAAAATTTGGGCACTAATGTAGTTCTAGTTCTGGGCAAGTTTACATCTGGTCAATTGAAATGAAACTCAGATCATACTTGTTGTTTTGTATTCTTCTTTAACGGGTCAGCAGTTTCTATGTCTAAGCTTTGTGTTGGTTCCACTACTAGACACTGACCTGATTTATTCATTTTGAATAATGGTTCAGATTCTGTTCTATTTCTTTCTGTTTCATTTTCTTAAGACCTTTTTATCTCAATAGTTGTTTTGTGATTCTTCCGTTTGAAGTTTGCAGTTTTAATCCATGAATTTTGGTCCAATGCCTGTTCTCTTGTGTGTTTTTGACTTGTTTCCCCTTCATGTTTCGTGTATTTTTCAACTGGATTTTAACTGTTGCAGACAAATATTTAAATTCTATGTAAATTGATATATCAATTTTTTTTATGATTGGGTACACTTACCAGTGGTGTGTTTATTTTGAAAGATACCAGTAACCCCTTTATGAATTGCAGTTCTTCACATACTTATGCAATTGGCATTTGCTTGCTGTAGCTGTGGTTGTTAAGCTTTGAGTTTAATGCCTCGGCACCTATTTTTGTTCGTCTTCCTGAAGGCAATATTAATGTTATTGGAGGTCTTGCCTGGTACTTGATTTGTTTTAATCAAAATCCTTGATCATCAGATGGTGAGGTACTTATATTTCTGTGTTTAGGTACTGTCTGGTCACTTATTTGGATGCTTCTTGATAGAAAGGTGTTTTTTTTTAAATATATTTTGTCATTGACATGGAATGTGTTTTTCTTATGATACTATGCTCTAAAACAAGATGTCATAGAGAGAGACTCATTATTGATATGTGATCTGATTGAGAAGCATGGTACATTGTTTCATACTGTTCGTCCTGTGTGGAGTGTTCTTTATTTCGTTCACTCTTGCTTGTCAAACTTTTCCCAAGTAAAGTTCTTCTGAATACAAAGAGGAAAAATATGCCACTTAATGGCCCTGATATTAAATTGCAGAAACTTGTGCTAGTTAAAGGTGCAACTATTTTCTTTTCACGACTTAAAGTTGTCTGATCTGAATATCATGTCCTAATTAATATCTCGATCTGTCAGACCCTTCATGTGTTTTGAAAATATGCTCAAATGCACTTTCAGTGGGGAGTTAAATGTTGCATACTAGCTGCAGCTGTTTGATAGCACAGTTAGGAATGAATACTTAGTTCTTTCTGTAGCTGCTGAGCAGCTCCCAAATTTACCTCCCTGTCTAATCAGTTGATCTCTATCAAGTAGATGTATTGTTGTTCTGCATTGATTCTAAATTTTTTATTTTTTTGAAGTTAGTTTCTCTTGAAGATGGCTTTTATGAGTGGTGAATTAATGGTGCACTTGTAATAAGCACACAAGTTCATATGTAAGCATCAGACTTCTAATAAACACAAAGCGCTGTGGGCAATTTGCCATGTAATGAGGCTATAACATACTTAATTGGCTTTTAAATCAGTTTAGACTCTTGTCAGTGTTAATTTGTCTCCTGTACTTATTGCAATTGAAACTAAATGAACACCTGGATTCTTTTTCTAATTATTCTCAGGCTGGCACATTTCCATTAGATTATTTGCTACAAGAATGTTTAATTTTCTTGTGACCAGGGCATTTTATATTTTAATTTTTCTGTTTGTAATACTATTACTTTTACTTATACAGAGTCTGTCTTTTTGTCAGTATTATTTTTTAACTGTCTATGTTTTTTTTTCAATGATGCTGATACTTAATTGTTTGGAACTCAGAAAGTGGAGGACTATTTATCTATGGTGGAACAGTCACCTTCTGAGATAATGCAAGATGCAGTGCTTCCATCCATGAGTGCATTGGTAAAGCCAGAGCTTCTAAGGCACCAAGACAAAGATGTCAGGCTCATTGTTGTTACTTGCATTAGTGAAATCACTAGAATAACGGCACCTGAAGCACCATATAATGATGATTTAATGAAGGTATCTTTCTGTTCCTTGCAGAGCATATGCCCAGTCATTCCCTGTTTATTTTGTATGAATAATTTAAGCTTCTATTGAGTTAAACAGTCTCTGCTGTTTGTTTGTTAGTTGAGTTAATGCTTTCAAACATTTGAACTTCTTTTTAATCTGTTTGCAGGAAATATTTCAGTTGATTGTTGCAAGCTTTCAGGGGCTAGATCAAATGAACAGTCCCACATTTGGAAGGAGGGTAACAATTTTAGAAACTGTTGCAAAAGTCAGGTCATGTGTTGTCATGCTGGACCTTGAGTGTGATGATCTCATCCTTGAAATGTTTCAACATTTCCTTGCTAGTGCTAGGTAAACATGTTCTCACACGCTTTTCTAATAACAATAGGAAATTCGGAAGTGCTGCCGGGTATCTCTACAATGATCAAAGTGTATTATTCATGTCTTTTTCTCAGCCTTAATTCTCCTTTTCATGTTCTTTATGGGTCAAACTACATGATAGTTATTGTTTACAGAAGAGCCTTTGGAAGACAGAGGTTTCCATTCTATTTTTTGTTTTTTTCAAGGAGCTTGCATCTAGTTCACATTTTGATGCCTAACTGCCCATTCTTAGAAACCTGTTAATTTCTATACTACATGATCATTGATAGATGAAAGCAGCAAGGCTATCCCGACGATATATAGACATACACCAATTAATGAAGGTGTACTATATATCAATTACTGAAGGTGTACTATAAACCAATTAATGAAGGTGTACGATATATATCAAGAGTTGGGAGAGCAGTTCTAGTGACTGAATTACGGTTGGTCATTTGGGTGTCCTACACTTCTTCACAAGAATGAAAGTAACAATGTGATGGTTTGTGGATGATGATCCTTGCTACTCGATCGAATTCTTCACTGCTTTATGAGGATATGTTGTTTCTATTGATATTTGCACTATTGCACACATAATTTTCTATCTAGAGATAAATAATTTGTTTTTACTCTTAATGTTGTTACTGTTATAAAGAGAGAGTAATGGTGTGTGGCTTAGAACCAATCTTGTTGTTGTGATAACATTTTAAAAACAATAATACAATGCATTAATTTAGACATAATGACAATTTTAGTTTCAACATCATATAGTTTTTAAAACCGGAACCGGACATCGAACTTGTTACCTATCAACTTGGACATTGAACCGGAACTGGATTGACTTGGACCAGTTTGATTTCAAAGACTCTGTTCAATAAAAAATACATTATATAATTAAATTTTAATGAAAAAATATATTTTAAAGCTTTCAAACCATGATTCCAAACCATTAGAGACAAAATATGCAAAGTTTGCTTATGTATATACCTTGTAAAGGTGTATATATCAAAATGGCACCGAGTGCAATACATATCAGCAACAAAATACTTAATCAGTGAGGCTTTAAATGGCCTCTACATTCCATAAAACATGCAAAAACTACAATATAATAATCTACTACATATCATTGATCAATCATCAAACTCATCACCACTGCTACGAATGGGATCATCTTCAACAACTATGCAAACTACAAAATCAACCTCTGACTCAGAGTCTTCAGGCTCGTTCTTTTCGGGGACATCTTCCACTACAGTAGCTGAAGTAGTAGCATGAACAAAAGCATGGGTTATCCGAGCTGCACGAGTTGGTCGAGCTGCACGACTAGTGCTTGCATGTGCCATGCTTGGGGCTTCGCTTTGTCCGACTTCTCCTATTGGAACTGAATCCAAACCCAAACCCAAGTCATCCATATCTCTGTCAGGATCAAACTCTGCTGGGTGAGACTCCTCTACCCATTTTGAAGTTGGATCAATATCATTCAACACAATGGGATCTGTATCGGGTCTTTTGTTTAACAACTAGTTGCGTCTTAGCCGAAGGTTGTACTGCATGAAGACGAGGCCATTTCACTGTTTTTGTTCCAGCCGATTTCTCTTCTTCGTGAGAATTCGCTCAAAGACGGACCAATTGCGCTCACATCTAGAAGCATTGCAAGTTTGGCTCAGGACTCGAACTGGAAACTTTTGCAATTGAGGACATTGGCTACCAAATGACTACCACCAATGTGCTGCAAAGACAAAGTTAGTTGAATGATTTATATTATGACTTTGGCTAGAAATTTAAGTATTTAAAGTTTAAACAATTTAACTTAAAGAAACTTTGGAATTGTTTACGTGGTTGGTCCACATCTCTTGCGATCTTTGCCATGTTTATTCCAAATGTACCCGTGGCTCTAGTGAAAGAACTGATATGATGATGTATCTCCAACTGCTCTGTCTCATCAGGGACCCGCTCCAAGCACTCGTACAATCCATCTTTGACCTCCCCAATAAGATCATCTCCTAAATGAGCTTTGTAATGATACCTTGGGTTCAGGAAATACCCAGTTGCATGTATGGGGCGATGGAGTTGATTGTTCCATTTGTTGTTAATGATCTCCCAGATAGGCCCATACTTAGCTACTCTGTCCTTGTGGCATGTCCTTATCTTCTCCTTTGCCTGATCCATATCCTCATAGATGTTACCCATGGCCATTGTTTCCCCATCCACCTAGTGCAACACCTTAACAAGGGGCTTGACAGTTTTCACAACCTCTGCTGTTTTTTCCTAAAAAGTGTTTTCAAAAACTCTTTTTTTAATGTCTTTTCCATCTTGTTTGCGAGCCCACTGACATCCATTCCATTAATCACTGTTAAACTTTTTTTTCAAATTTTGTGCCTAAGAAATGAGAGATTGCAACGTGAGGAAGTGAGTTGCAAATCTCGTGATGGCAGGCCTAACAAGTTCTTTGCCCCCGGTGTTTTTCGTCATTAGGTTCAATACCCATGAGTGGTTGTAGATGTATTTTGTGATACACTTGGCCTGCCCTACATCGTTCTTGATCCAATCCTGTTTGCCTATGTCCTCAAGCATGAGGTCTATGCAATGTGCTGCACACGGGGTCCAAAATTTGGTCCTATATTTGGCCTCTTAACATCTTACCAGCAAGAACATAGTTAGAGGCATTATCTGTATTGACCTGAACAACATTTTCCACCCCCACTATTACAACAATCTCATCCAAAAGATCAAATAACAGCTTTGCATCTTTCACCTTATCAGATGCATCAACCGATTTCAAAAACATAGTTCCTTGAGGGCAAGAGACAAGGAAGTTTATGATTTTACGGTTCTTTCCATCAGTGCACCCATCTGACATGATGCTACAACCTGTTCTGGTCCATGAATCTTTAAAATCCTTCAAATATTCTTCTATGGAAAAAATCTCTTTTTGCAAAAGAGAATCCCGCAAGTCATACATACTAAGGCCTTTGAAGCCCTTTCCCGCAGCAATAACAGAATCCCACATAGGTTGGTAATAAGGTGAGCGGACAGCATTGAAAGGGATATCTGCATCATACCACCATCTAACAATGTATTCAAAAGCATACTCTTTGTATTGCTTCTTCCAATGGCTATCTAAGGTGGGTTGAATTTGAGTTGGTTGAGAGCCACTAACAGAGTTGGGGGAAGATGGAAAATAATTTTTAATGTTCTTCTTTTTAGGCTGCCTGTCAAGCTCAGGTGGGGGAGGAACATAATGGAATGGGTCCATAACATGGGTAGAAGGCATGGATGAAGAGCCTTCAAATTCAGCACTACCACTTGCTCTCGTTGCAGCAGCGAGTTGTCTCTTCCTCCCAATTTCAACATTTATTTTCTTTTGCCTACCCTTCTCTTCTTCAAATTTCTTGAACTGATCGAGCATTTCCATTCTAATCTGCCCAATCTCTTCATCCGGTGCATCACATGGGAGAACTTGGCCTTTTACACCAGCCAAGTGTTCTTTTATCCTATGACCCCCCCACCCCCTTGAAGAGCTTCTTGCAATATTTGCAATACATATACCCATCCATCATATCAACATGTTTCCATGCAGCATCTTTGACTCCTGGGGCCATGGATTCTGGATTCTGGATTAAAATAAATCTTCAAAATATCAAATTCAAACAAGCAATGTTAGAATTATTAGAAGAATGGTGATTACCAATATAAAAGCAAGATAAATAAACTTTAAAGTTGGAACTTGGGAATGAATGCAATGAAGGTGAAGCTGACCCAATTGTAGGAAGGTTAAGAAAAAAGACCAATAGAAGGAGCAGTGCACAGAATGAATAAGACCAATAGATTATAGAATTAATCAAGCAGAGTGCCTATCAGATGGAGCACTGCACATAATTAGATGCACAGAATGAGAGTGCTTGATGCTCAGAAGGAGCAGTGCACAGAATTAATAAGACCAGTAGAAGTTTTACATCAGTACCTTTAAGACAGAAGGCTATCTTAGTAAGAAACAGAGACAGAGATCATCTTCCAGATCTGTTATAACTTATAAACTGCTAGCACTTACCAAAATTATATGACAACAGTACTTGCAGACAGTAGACTACCTATCCAAAGTTAGAACCTAGTTTGAAAGCAAATCTAACCAAAGAAAACTATGGAAAACAGCAGGAAGAAGTTTACAACTCTTCAAAAATTCAGACTTGATAAACTCTTGAGTCTTGGTGCCAAAGAAAAATACCCGTTGGCTGCTGCTCAGTGCTGAGTGAATACTGTTGACAGGCGGCTTTCAGTGCCCAAGGGCCAAAACTCCAAACAAAATGCTTCTTGAGTGAATACTGCTGAATGATGCTGAGTATAGGCGGCTGATTGGTCTGCACTGTGCAGGGAGTTACTAAGCGGCTGCTCTCCAAACTCCAGACTCCAGACCTCCTGGCAGCTGCCCAAAACTCCAAACGCACAAGCAATCACATGAACGATTGATATGTGAGATGTGAGGTAAGTAGGGGGCGGGGGTGTATAATATAGTTAGTGTGTAGGCCCGTAAGGTTATATTAGGTTTTAATTTTTAATTATTTTGATTTTTTTAGTTTTTACAGTCCGCGGGTGGGTCTGCATCCAACCGGTCGAGCAGGCACAGACCAGCCAGTTTGACTGGTTTGGTATCAAACTGGCTTCGACGACTCGGTCTGTTTGATACCAAACCGGTTGCCAAGCTGAGTTGAAGGACGGTTTGACTCGGACAGCCTTCTGCTCGGCTGGTTGGGCGGTTGGATAACAAACCGGTTTGGTTTTAAAAACAATGATTATACTATAATAACTTACACAAAGTAATGTAGCTGGCAACTTATAACTGCATTTATTGAAATGTTGTTAAACATGTCCATAAAATAGAACCGTATCCTCATGAAACTACGATTTCAATGACTTTGAATTTTCGCTACAATTTAACCACTTGGTTGACATCAACCAATTATTATGGAAATACCATGTCATGCTTTTTTTCTGCTT
Source organism: Picea engelmannii (assembly GCA_009831015.1). NCBI lineage: Eukaryota > Viridiplantae > Streptophyta > Pinopsida > Pinales > Pinaceae > Picea > Picea engelmannii. Next base: position 492,487 of record ML783321.1, on the reverse strand, counting down.
AATGCATATCCCAGAGAAACCCACTGGATACTTCCTTCATTCCGAGGATGGTACCCACTGTAAACTGGATTTGTTAGGGGTCAAGGCCAGGACAACAGTCAACAATTGGCTCACACAGAGGGCAAGCATGTCACATAGTGGGATTTGAACCCTGGCAGGGGAGGATGACAACTTTCCTCTTAGCCACTTGAGCTACACCTAATTGACAAGTATTATGTCTTGCTATATATAAAAAATGCCTAATTCCTTCAAAAAAATCAGATATCCCTTAATTGGCCTTTACATGTGAGCGTATTCAGTTCGCCATGATTTTCAACAAATAATCTCTTTCCCCAAGTAATGGCATTCTTGTCCATCTGCCTCAGACTTCAGTAGACATGTGGTCCTTTGTCCCTTGTCTTGGCTGCTGGCTGTTTCTTCTTTGATTTCTAGGTTGAAATTTTCAATCTCCATCCGTCCATTCTTATGTGCACCACTCAGTATTTGCATTCTGGTGATGAATGTAAAAGGAGGCTGGAAAATCAAGGCCAGGCTAGACGGTTGCCTGTGATAGGTTAGGTACAGATGCAGAAGGAAAGTACTTTGTCCAGTTTGCTGTCAACTAGGGACAGCCCTAAGATGGGTCCAGCAGATTGATGAGTACAACTAAAAGCACTAGAAAGAACTCTCATATAAGCAAACAAGACCAGAGGAAAGAATTGGACTAACAAAGGGTAACATCCAACTATAAATCTCAGTATATGGTATTTAAGGTCTTCTATCCTCCAGTCTTTTAGATATTGAAGCCTTTAACTACTCAGAAATTGCAGTCTCAGGAGTTGCAACATCCAGCTTCAGTGTCTCCAAACTCAGAAAATGCAGTCTCCAATCTTAGAAATTGTACACTACGGTTTTGGAAATCAGATTCTCAGAAACTAATCTCCATCTCCTCTCTTTTTAGATGCATGATCTTGGGTTCAAATCCCATTTAACATTGCTTCCATTTTGTGCAATGAGTAAAATTACTGCACTGAAAATATTTTATGAAAAGGATTCGTAAGTGTTTTAGTGAATTTCATCTATTTTTATAGGTCTCTCTGTACTTATTTACTGAAGCCAGTTCCTTCTTTTGGCATTCAAAGTTGCTTTCGACACCAAGTCAGATTTTACATATGCTTTATAATTCTTGCATAGTTTGCAAACTTAGGTCAGTGTTCTCTTCCTTTTTACCTGTTGATCTTTGTTTGTTCATTGTTTATAAGTGCACTTCAACATTAAGTACAAATTATTTTTAGGGAAACTAGGTATATCTCCTGCTATACTGATGGTTTTTATTTCCAATTTGAATAGAGATGTTGGTTTGCTTAGCTGACAATGTATTCATGAATTCTTGCAGTGAGAATCACACCGAAAATGTATCTGCCTCAATGCAAACGATTATGACTTTGGTTTTGGATGAGAGTGAAGACATATCACAGCAACTGTTATCTGTTTTACTGACTAGCTTGAGAAGAGAAAAGCGGGTATATTTTATTTCAACATTCTGTGGTGTTTCTTTGTTATAAAGGTCTAGTATTTGGGAATGTTAAGTTCTTTGTGGTCTTATCGAGATTGAACTCTGGTATTTTTGAACAGTGGTACTCACCATGCTTAGAGTATTCTAACATCTTATGGTTGATTTTTGCATGTTTCAGGAGGTTTCACCAGCTGCTCATGCACTAGCTGTAAATGTTGTTAAACGTTGTGCAGAAAAGTTGAGGCCATATCTGACAGCAGAAATGTCAGCAGAAGGACCTTCTCAGAGTGATTTACAAAAAGAATACCATGAGATTATTTATGATATTTGTCAACAACCACTCCATTTGCCTCTGCCTATTGTTTCAAGTACAGTTCAGGAGCTTCAGGTATTTTATTGTGTGGAACAGCTTGATAGTTATTTTTCATAATTTTCTCCTGCTTATATTTGTCAGAGTTGCTCAATGCATAAATTTGATTCTCATGTTATGCATGAAAATAAAGTGTTTTTTTTCATTTGCGTGTAATTTGTTTGAACTGCATTAGAGGGTTAATAATCAACTTGTGAATCGAAGTAGGCAGGTACATTTTCCATAGATTTGTTCAAATGAGATTCAACTGAAGTTTGGAGATAAGTGTGTATGAACTTTGAAGTTAATTTTCTTTATGAAAATATTAAAATTTAGATTATGAGGCTGTTTGATCATTGATGCATTTGACATTTGTACTTTTCAAACTTCTTTGAGTAAATATTGGGGTGAATATTTTTTGCTTCTTATGGAAACTACAAGTTTAAACATGTCTCTCTCTCTTTACCCTTTGTAAGTATGCCAATCATAAATGTAGAGATGGGAACGCTTTTGAACTCTAAACATCTCTCTCTCTCTCTACTGTTTCTTTGGTTAGGTGAATAACAAGTGTATGCTGCAGACACACTAATTCTAATAGATAATAATATCGATAAACTATACCTAAACATGTGGCAAGAAATATTTTTGGAGTAGATATTTGGCTAAATATTTCATAGTGTTACACCTCATATTGTATGAGGTTCCCCTTTGTCATTTTCATAACATTGATGGAGATTTGCTGCTGGTTCCTTGGAGATCTTTGGCTCGGGGGAGTCTCACTTCTCCTTGGTTGGATGATTGTGTTTTCCGCTTCGTGGTCTTCTCAAATGTGCTTGCCTCGTTGATCACCCCTTGGTTCCGCTTATAGATGGTTGTGGAGCGTACTATCTCAGTATGGTATGGTTTGGTATATATGCTTATCTTGGATATGTATGATGGTTCTAGCCCACCAAGGGGTTAGATAATGGTCTTAGGAGGTAGATGTTTTATGATGTTGTTGATGTTTCCTAATGACTTGGTGTGTTGATGTCACTAGGAGGGGGTATTCTACTTTGTCCTCATGTGTTGGATGTGTGATGGGGAACACACTTGATGATTGGATTGGCTAGCACTTTGTTATTCCCCCTTCTCTTATGAGTTGCTATGGTGGAATGATTCATGTTGCCTCTGTGTTTTCTAGGTGATGTAACTTATTGATATCACCTAGGGGGGAATGTGTTTAATGATTTTAGTACCCTCATTGATGTGTTATTTCCTAAGTTTGAGTTAGAGGCGCTTGGCGGGGGGTGGTTACTACATATGTTTTGATGGTGATCTAACCTTTTTCCTAAGGTTGGATGATGACTTTTGATGTATAATCCTTCGGTGGTGGTGCACCTTAGGTTGGGATTTATGTTTTTTTGTTATCATGGTGGGGTTTTGTTAGGGAGAACATCTTGTATTTACATGGTACAACACTTTATTAGAATGCACCCTTCATTGGCACACATGCTCATCGTGATTTAATCCATTGGTGACTAATTGGAGGGGGTCTATGTTTATATTTGACCATTAACCTTTGTGCACGCATGTAGAGGTTGATTTAACTGTTCAATGGTTGAATTAATCTAATTTATCCAAATTAAGGTTAATAGCTTGGGCACCCTACTTCATTGGCTTCCTTTTCACACTTGAAGGGGGAAGGTGGACATTACATGCATTTACTTGGTGATTTTACTATATTTGGGCATATCCTTGGTGGGCTAACTTGCATAGACACTTCTTGCTATTCTTGGAGGTGTATATTTATTTATTTCATGGAATTTTGGCATGGTCAAAACCCTAATTTGTTGTTATCTCCTTGTCTTTGTTTTGTTGGAGGTTGCCCACTTATTATTTTGGGGTTTGACTACATCTTGCACATTCATCCATGGAGTTGGTTGCCTTGGGAATTGCACGTGTGGATTGGTTGCATGCATCTTGTGGACCACTTTCTATTTTTGGATGTTGGTTATGAAGCATTCTCTTAGGAGGAATATTTAATTATTATATCTCTTGTGCACTTTGGAGGGAGCACTTTGTGAGCCTTTCTAGGTGGACCCTTGAGCACATCCTTCTAGATTGAAGAGTATTTTATTATATTTTGCATGCATCCATTCTTGGAGGGTGAATTCTATGTGGACCAATTTAAAATTTGACTTGGTGTACTACCTATTTCTGGATGGTGTGTCCTCTCTTGGAGATTATTTGGATGAGGGTGGTCTCTCTTGAAGAAGCTAGCATCTACATGCTTTGATATTGTCAACCGTGGATCTAACTATTCCAATATTTGACTATTTGTTGACTTGTCATGGTGTTAGTTAGAAAAATAATATATTTTATTTGTATGAGAGACGTAACTCACTCTATAAAGAGTAGTTTCTCTCCATTTTATTGGTAATTGGAGATTTAGGAGTTAGAGAAGTGATGAAGTATCAAGCTTTGGGAATTGAAGCTTGATGGAGCTCCTTTCTACTATCACTCTTGAAGATTAATTGAAGATTGTGGTATTGATCCACTTTGACATATGGTTTATTTATGCTCTTCAATTTGATGTTCATGTTATTGTAGATTCTTCTTGTCGTCGTTCTTTTATAAAGGCTTAGTAATAAATTTATTAATCTAGGAATAAAGCAATTTGAGGAGGTTCTCCCTTTTGCTTTATTTGCTGTTTTATTTATGCACTTGTTCTCCTTTCTTCTATCAACTAAGTTGCAGATTTGGAGGTACATTACAGCCATAAAACATCACATTTATAATTTGATTGATCAGTGGCAATCTTAGCCTTCCAAGACTTGTTTTCTACAACACATTTCTAGCAAATACTTAAGGTTCAAATGTATCATATTAGGCCTATTTTACCTCAAGTAGGCACCTTAAAGATGAATGTATCAAATAGTTTCTTCATCTACTAATTGGTGGAAGATCGTAAACAAGCCTCTTCTACCATATGACCTGCTTCAAAGTAGTTCTTTGTGACACACTAGTCTTCTCATTTATCCAGTGCCTTATGACTCCATTAGCCCATGATTGATAAGCACTGGTTTCCTTCCATCTCTTTTCATTCCTTGTTTTTGTCCTTCATTTTCCTGTTGTTAGAAAATTAAGGGCAAACTAGAAACATAAATAAATACCTTTTTGTTTTTATTTACTACTGTAGTTTTGAATCAGCAATATATATACAAATTCTGATGTAAAACCAATAACAGAAATAATTCAATGGATCTGATCATTACCTTAACAAAAACAAAGAACAAGTTTACTTGAGGTGCTTGCTGCTGTCCTCTTTTCTGTATGCTCAGGAAAAGCTTTGATGGTCATGGATCAAACCCTCAGGGGCAGATCTCATCATGATCTTGAGAACAGTTTTGCCAAGAAGAATTTTTGGAGAATATCAGAAAACCAACCAGCATACCAATCATCAGGTAAGGGGCTGAAACAAGGACACCACTGTCCAATCTAGAGGCTGAAAAGAAGCCACTAACAGCCCTAACAAATTCTGTCCATAAACAAAACTGCTATAGTTATAACACAGCAGTTAGAGGGCTGCCTTACAAATGGCAAAATGTCCACATAAGTCTCATGATAACTTATAAGTGTTTATCATCCCAGCATAAGAGGAAGGTCAATGATGTGATCATGTCCTTCTTAATTGCTCCCAGGTCTTCATGGACCATCTCGGTAGAGAAGAAGATAACACATCATTTCGGCTTGGTACATAACCAAGAAACTGTTTGGTCCCAGACCAGGATACCCCATAACACATTTGGGGGCCCTAGATCACAACTAGGGTCTTAACCACCAAGGTACACAACCAAAGATCAATCCAAGCGCTGAGCAAGGATTCCCTGGAACACATCTAGGGGCCCTAGAACACATCTAGGGGCCCTAGAACACATCTAAGGGACTTATCCACCAAGGTACACAACCAAGGATCAATTGAAGCATCGAGCAAGGATTCCCTGGAACACATCCAAGGGCCCTAGAACACATCTAGGGACTTATATCATCAAACTGCTTGGTTCCTGACCAAGAATCCCAACAATACACTGGGGGCCCTCACTAAGGTCTTTTTCCATGGCTCTAATTGCTTGGTTCCAAACCAAGAACTCCGGGAGTGTATTGGGGGCCCTAGATCTCAACTAGGGTCTTTGCCATCCTTCTAGAGAATGGCTCCTGCAGTTGCTTAATTTTAACACTCCTTCTCAGCAAGAGAGGCATTCTTAGCAACACCAAGCTTGTCTCGAACGTACACAAACTTTGTCAATGGCATGGGTTTGGTCAAAATATCTGCAAATTGTTCCGCTGATGGAACATACTGAATACTGAGAATGTTCTTCTGCACCATGTCCCAAACATAGTGATATCTCATCTCAATGTGTTTCGTTCACACATGATTCTCTGAGAGCTTTATAAAGCTCTGGTTATCATAGTGAATTACTGTGGGTTCCAGCTCAGTACTGAACAAATTTGAGAGTAGCTTTCTGAGCCACACTGCTTTTCTATTACTGGCAGCACTTGCAACAATGTATTCTGCCTCTGCAGTGCTTTGGGCTATGGAGCCTTGCTTCCTGCTGGACCAGGAGATCATAACTGAACCCAAACTGAAACAATATTCGGGAGTGCTCTTTCGGTCCACTGTACCGCCCATCCAATATGAATCTGTATAGCCATGAAGCATTACACCTCCACTGGAAGTGTATTTGAGCCCCCATAGGCTATAGTCCCTTGGACATATATGAGAATATGCTTAGCAACAAGCATATGAATGTGTTTCGCTTCACACATGAACTGGCTGAGGGCATTCACTGCGTAACAAATGTCCGGTTTGGTGTGTACCAGATACACCAAGGACCCAATAATCTGACGATATACGGTAGGGTCTTCTGGATTCAAACCTGTAGCTTGATCATGTAACTTCTTTAGGTTAGAAATCATAGGTATGGTCATGGACTTATAGTCCAACATCCCAAATCTGCGAAGCACATCAACTGCATACTTTGTGAGAGAAAAATCTCATCAGGTTTCTGCCACACCTCTAAGCCAAGAAAGTAATGCATAAGACCCAGGTCCTTCATTTCAAACTTCGCTGATAACTCCCTCTTAGTCTGAGCTATCGGATGTTCCTCTCCATTGAGAAACAAATCATCCACATATAAAACCAAGATAATAGGATGATTCTTCACAATCTTTATATAAAGATTAGGATCTGCTATACTCTTGGATAACCTAAGACTTTGAAGAAAACTGCCAATTCTTTCGTACCAAGCTCTCGAAGCTTGTTTCAATCCATACAAGGCTTTCTTGAGTTTGCAGACATGGGATTCTTTCCCATGGATCACGAAACCCTTTGACTGCTCGATATAAACCTCTTGCTCAACTTCACCATTAAGAAAGGCAGTCTTAACATCCATTTGGTAAAGTTTCCAATTAAAAACTGAATCAAGAGAGATGATGATTCTGATAGAGGTATACAAGGGCAAATATCTCGTCATAATCAATTCCTTCTTTCTGAGAGAAGCCACGAGCCACAAATCTAGCTTTGAATTTTTCAACACTGCCATCTGTTGCATGCTTTATTTTGTAAATCCATTTAGAGGTTACTACTAATTTGCCTTGAGGTCTTGGGACCACTTCCCATACATCATTCTTCAATATCGACTCGTACTCTTCTATCATGGCATCCTTCTACACTTTATGTTTGGCAACCTCATCAAAACTGGAAGGTTCTGAGTCAATTACAAGATTCAACTTAGCTATCAACCCTGAGTATTTATCTGGATTCTTGCTTTCTCTAAAAGTACCTTTAGGTGTTGCATACTTTTCTGCTTCCTTTAAAACTTCACGGCACCAAGCTGGCTTCCTTTTGGTAGGAGGTTTCTCTCGAGGAAACTCAACATAATCCCTTATGGAATCCATTGAAGGCTTTCTGGCCTCCTCCCTTTGCTCATCTGAAAGTTGTGAATATGAAGGTTATGGAGATGGAGCTTCCTGCTCCTCTGTATCACATGGAAGTTCTTTGGAACGACGAAAAGCAGCTTCCTCATGGAAGGTCACATCTCCATCGACCTCTATGTACTTTTTCCTCGGTACATAGATTCTATATGCTTTTGAGGTCTCACTGTACCCCACAAAAGTGCCTTTCTTTCCAGAGGGCTCTGGCTTAGTCCTCGTTTTTTTTGGTATAAGAATGTAGACATGACTACCAAAAATTCTTAAATCGTCAAGTGAAAGCTTCTTACCAGTGAAAACTTCTTCTAGAGTTTTCTCTTTTAGGGATTTATGAGGACACCTGTTCTGAATATAGTCTGCAGTGCTTGCAGCTTCAATCATCCATTTTAGAAGGCTTTAGTCTTCAGATTGTCCCATTGGTGGAATAGGTATCATTAAATCAACTTGGGAGTTGGTGTCACACCACTCATAGCAAAGCATAAACTATATAAGTATCACCTTGTAAATAAACAGTGGTGAGCCCAAGAACAGATGCAACATAAGCTACACAACCATTAGTGTATACTGTGTTCCCCTTTATGACAATTTATAAATCTCCTAAGAAAAAAAAACTATAGATGCATAATTTTAGCATTTGTTCTATCATTCACACCAATGGTTGTGAATCTTGCTCGCATGGTTGTATTACCTACGAAGAGTTACATAGTTGACAAACCAAAAGGAAACATTAACCACTATAACAATATGCATACTACGCAGAATTCAAAAAACATCCATGGATTGGTATTGCAAGAGCTGCATCAAGAAGTGCCACTTGCTCTTTCCTATTCATCCATCTCTATCTAGATGTCATGTCCCACTCATCTACTGCATATGATCAGATGACCCAAAAAAAATCTATTTTAAGAGTCTTGAAAGTTGGAATGATTCCAATCAAAGCTCTCTGAAGTTGCTCTGAACTACTTGTACGAATACTAACTTGCCCTGCACCACGATTATTCAAATTTGCGCGGGCAATCATTGTTGTATTCTGTCCTATTGCAAATTGAGATTGCAGGTTGCATCGAATTTCAAGATCCCCATGCCAGTCCATTATGGAAAGTCCCAAGGTTGAAGGTGAACACCTATTGGGTAGTCTTGTCTCTCAAAGTAGCTTCTACACTCGCTCCATATTTTACATCTCCACGACCCGTTATAGCACCCCCATTTAAAACCAGCTTAAACCTCTTGCCATTCATCAATCTGTTCTCAAGCTTAATACCACCAGTTATGGCATTACCCAACAATGTCATGGCAAGTCCTGCTGTTGTTTTATTGTGCTTAAAATTACTAAACTTGGTTTTTGTATGCACAGTGTATGTAAGCTTCTTACCAAAGGTCCGGATATTCAGTCCCGTTGAAGTCATTTTTCCCTCTCCATGTTTCAAAGTCCCAACACATTCCATTTGAAGGTTGGCCTCCTTTTTTTTTTCTTTGTAACTTGACCTGAAATTGAGGCAGGAATTTTATTGCGAATCACAAACATCCTCTTCGAGTTCACTCCTTCATACCCAACATTATGGTCCCAACCATGAGTTTCCGAAACATGCCGCACAAGCCATTGATAGGATGTATCAAGATAGCGGTATCTATGGGTAGGATTACCAACATCAAAGGAAGGTGGCAAAGCCATATCAGGCATTGGCACAGGCACAAAAACTGCACCGACATTTTCATCTTCCATGTTGCCATCATATTCTTCAGCTTCCTCCTTGGTAGCTCCAGGCATCTTTTTCATAACTCATCAAAGTACGCTTTCCTCTGTGCTTTACACAATTTATCTAGTTGAGACTTTCTTAAATGCCTGAAAGGTGGTAGCTTATCATACTCTGTCTCATCTTCTGTATCTGATAAACAAACCCTTAATAGTGGATCTACGCAGGTTCAAAGCTCTTTTCACGCCCTAAGCTCTGATACAATGTTAGAAAATTAAGGGCAAACTAGAAACAAAAATACCTTTTTGTTTTTATTTACTACTGTAGTTTTGAATCAACAATATATTTACGAATTCTGATGTAAAACCAATAACATAAACAATTCAATGGATCCGAACATTACCTTAACAAAGAATAAGTTTATCTGAGGTGCTTGCTGTTGTCCTCTTTTTTGTATGCTCAGAAAAAGCTTTGATGGTCATGGATCAATCCTTTCGAGGCAGATCTCATCATGATCTCGTGAATTGTTTTGCCAAGAAGAACTTTAGGAGAATATCAGAAAACCAACCAGCATACCAATCATCAGGTAAGGGGCTGAAACAAGGACACCACTGTCCAATATAGAGGCTGAAAAGAAACCACTAACAACCCTAACAAATTTTGTCCCTAAACAAAACTGTTATAGTTATAACAACAGTTAGAGGGCTGCCTTACAAACCCTATTAAGTGCAGCAAACAAAGGTTACCATAGAAGGAACAGAGACAACAAAAATTGGTGGCACTAGAATGGGACAACAATAACAAACATGTGCACCAGCAGTGAGAGTGAGACAATAGCAACAAACAACAAGTGATAGTACTAGCGAGGAGACAACGACAACAACAGGTAAGAAGGACAAACCCTCGGTGGCAACCCCAAGCAAAAACATAGATAAAAAAGAGGGTCGCACCACTTCTAAAGGCCAGAGCAAGGGAGTCTCATTGATTATGCATTTTGTTGCTGATATGTATTGCACTCGGTGCCATTTTGATATATACACCCTTACATGGTATATGGATGAGCAAACTTTGCGTATTTTGTCTCTAATGGTTTGGAATCATGGTTTGAAAGATTTAAAATACATTTTTTCATTAAAATTTAATTATTTAATGTATTTTTTATTGAACCGAGTCGTTGAAATTAAATTGGTCCGAGTCGATTTGAGTTCGAGTCGATATCCGAGTTGATAGGTGATTGAGTTGATGTTTGGTCTCGGTTTTAAAAAACTAGGATAACATTCGTGAGTTGCACAAACTACTAGCCCCTTGATGCTTCGAACTTTACATCATGTGGGGGTGATAGATTTTGTTTTAACACATAGTAATTGGCTTATGTAGGGTATGTGTTTGACTAGTCAGAGAAATTGATTTTCAAGGAAGAATTTGAATGGGAATTGATTTAGAAATGGGTGACCTAATTGTTGCAGATGTTATAGATGAGATTCACCAATAAAATCTCCTCTTAGGTGAGTGAAATGTTATTGATGTCATGCATGATTTGCTTTTGTTTTTGTCATTTTAATATTTAATTCAAATGGAGTAGGGGTTGTCTATAAAGCTTCTATTGGTGATAAATTATGTTGAGCCCAAGCAATTGATTTTCTAATATTGTGCTAACTTTTATTGTTTGTCTATTGGAGGAAGAAATAATGAGCTCCAATGTTAATGTAAATATCATGTGTTAAATGATCATGTAATAAGTTACAACATGTTAATAATATAATAAGACGTTAAATATAATTAGTGTTAAGGTTGCTTAGGAGGATATGCAACCTTAACCCTCTTAGGGTATTAGAAAGGATGTAATATATGTGAGATTGATGATATCGTGGTATACATATTTGTTGTACTTGGGTAGCTTACATTATGCTAATCTTGTGGTGTATCATTGCACTATTATTAAGATATGACATTTATTATTTGTTCCACCATATAAAAAATCTTTTTTTTGGTCTCATATCTTAGTTCTAGGGCATGTGGTAGCTTGGGCAAATTCAAAACAAAACCAAGCGTGTGAGGTAATACATCACACCAAAAAGGAAATTGGATTAGAAGTGAATTGAATCATGACAATTAAACAATCAATCACATCGACAATGGTGCAGAGGCAAAGTAGAGACCCACGACAAAATGAGGTAAAAACTGGAGATACATTTTACATGCATTGTTTTATTTGATATGTTAATTTTTTAAAGTATGCTAAAGTTGTGAAGAAAGGAAAGATGTTTGACGACGGATGACGATTCTTGACATCAAGCCAAAATTCAACAAAAATGATCAAGTTGGTTGCAAGCATATTTGATGGCTTTAGCTATTAAGGCTAGGGGGGTGATTGGTAGGTTAGACAAGAGTTCGATAGCTCATTCTATTGCAATTATAGGATGTGGGTCTAATAGGGGTAGGCAATGGTGGCCATTGTAGGATGTGGAACAATAATCACATGTAGGAGTAGAGTTGGATCATGCAATGTTGATTTTATATGGGGTGGGAAACAACATCTAATAGGGGTAGGCAATGACATTTGTTGTAGGATGGTCATACAACGTTAGCCCTTGGTACACATCCTACAACAGATGCCATTGCCTACCTTGGCACACATGTTGTGGAGGTTGTTGAGCTTTGCACATGGTTTGAGAGGTTAGTTATGCATGCACCTTAGTAATATATTCACATCCACTCAACCTTGCCCTTATCCACATACCTTGACTCCACTTGACACATATTCCTAGGTGGCTCACTCCACTTGAAGGGTCCACAATCACCTTTGAGTCTTGTTCACACCTTGTTGGAGTTTAAAGTGACCATGAACTAGTTGAACATTTATTTGATGTTGTGTCCACATTGAGGAAAGTGTTGCACATTCTCTTAGGGCACACTCTTCCATGAGATTATTTTATTATTTGTTGAGGGAAGTTACAACTACTTTGACTCCTCCTTTTAAGGTGCCCCTCTTGTGCAAGAATATTTAATAATTTTTCTTGGATACGAGCCTCTTGGGATGTGCATCTCTTTGTCTTGGAGCTCTTATGTGGAGAGATAAAATATTATTTGAAGACCATTTCATATCCATTTCATATCCATGGAATATTGTTTTATCATTTGTTTGACATATCAAACTTGGTCACTAGGATATTAATATTTTATCATGAGGTGGTCGAGCCTAGAATTCTATATATTGGAGGATCCCCTTATTTGTAAGGTTGTAGTTGAGTGAGATAATATTAGAACATCACTTCTTCTTGGAGCGAATATTTTTGGAATTATGTGTGAGACTATTGTGTGAGGAATTTGTTGTGGATTGGGGCTTTGTTATGCAAATAAAGGTATTGAACGAAGGCCAGCTACGCAAGACAACAACTTCAAGTGGTGGAATAATTAAGGTGTGAATTTTTTCCTTGTCATTTATTTTCTTTGCATTAGATATTTCTCATCTAGTTCTTTCAAGTAGTAGGAACTAGATTTAGTAATATCGAGGCAAGCAAATACCTAGGTTTAATCTTGAAATTGATACCTTTAGGATTATTTCCTTGCATAGCTTTTAGCTCTAGTTTTCAGCCATACGAGATTTTTGTAGAGCATGCTGTAGGGCAACTCGTAGATCTTTGACTATAGATAAAGTTAGGCCCTCTTCATGATAATGAATGACCCCGTTAGACCAAGGATTAGCTAGGCACTAGTCTATCTACCTCATCCATCCACAAAAAACGAAAAGTAGATCAATACTTTTTTTTTCTAACAATCTTTCTTTTCTTTTGTATTTTTGAAATTGTATAAAGATTTCTGTTTTGAGTTAAGTACCTTTCTAACACTTCGTTCAAAAGTTTACATTTTTAATATTGCATAGTGACCTAGGACCTTCACACCTTCAAGCTTGATCGTAGACTAGGTTAACTTAAATTTTATGCTTGCTATAAATTGATACTTTTTACCCAGGACCTTTATTCTAGTCTATCTACCTCATCCATCCACAAAAAACGAAAAATAGATCAATACTTTTTTTCTCTAACAAATTTTCTTTTCTTTTGTATTTTTGAAATTGTATAAAGATTTCTGTTTTGAGTTAAGTACCTTTCCAACACTTCATTCAAAAGTTTACATTTTTAATATGGCATAGTGACCCAGGACCTTCACACCTAGGTTAACTTAAATTTTATGCTTGCTATAAATTACAATTTAGATTTCTGTTTGTAATTTTGTGCATTTTCAACATCCATTTACTTCAAAAATATATTTTTTGGCAGAGCATTTTGGCCTAGGAATTTCACTTTTGCATTGCAAGTAGGCAAAATCTAAATTTAAACATTATGGAATTGATTTTCATTTTTGTTTTAAATTCATTGCAATTCCAGTAATTAGTTTATAGCAGAAAATTTCATTTTCAGATTTGTTTAGAGTTTAAAAAACATCATTTCCCAATCCAAGTCAACTTATTTACTTGGTTTTCTATAGTTTGAAAATTGTTTTTGATTTCTGTTTTACATTTTTTGCATTTCCAACAATATTACACTTATCGTTATCGGGAATTTATCGTCGGGGGTCCAAAATTGAAATTATTGGTAATATTGGGGAAATTATTAGGAAACTTTAAAAAATACAAAAATGATAATTTTTTTTTCAACTTGTTAAACTTCTAAAGCAACATCAACATTGTTAAATTTGTAGCAGCTGCAAGAGCCATTCTCTGGGAGGATGGCAAAGACCCTAGCCGAGATCTAGGCCTCCCAGTGCACTCCTGGGGTACTTGGTYTGGGACCAAAACAACYAGTGCCATGGCAAAAGACCCTTGATAGGGCCCCTAGTATATGAYTGGGGTTCTTGGTCTGGGACCAAGCAGTAAAGACCCTTGAGAGGGCCCTCMGTATATGACTGGGGTTCTTGGTCTGGGACCAAGCAGTTAAAGTCCCTAGATATGTCTAGGGMCCCTGSACATGGTCCAAGGTAACCATGCTTGGGGCATGGGTTGATCCTTGGTCTTGTACCTTGGTGGATAAGACCCCAAAAATGTTCTGGGGCAACTTGATCCTTGATCAGGTACTTTGTTGGTGTATGACCCTCCTTGAAGGTGGGCATGACCACATGAGGGATGTATCCCATATGCAATGATGATAAAGTTAATAAGGTCACCTTGAAAATGAATGCACAAGTATTGCCACCAAACAACCCCACCTAAAACCCCTTTACCCTTGTTTGTGTTTGTTTGGGGCTTTGTTTTTGTCTTAAGGGTTAATGTAAAATATAAATTAAATATTTTAATTATAACATGTTTGAATTAATATTTATATTAAGTAAAACATGATATTTTTAATTATTGTTTTAATTACTATTACCCTTAATTTGCCCTAGCCTAAACTATAAATAAAGGCCTACCCTCTACCCTTCATTCTACACTCTCATTATCATTCAAAGTGAGCGGATCTCCTCTTTGAAGTTGCGACCCTCCTTCAACAGTTCAACCTTGTTTTTGACAGGTCCATGTGTTGGTGTGATGAAGGTCTTTCCCTGTTGATGCCAAATCTGTGTTGAGGTTGTTGAGCTGAGTTTTTATGCTGGTGTAAAGAACTTGAAGCTGCCGTCTCCCTCTTAATGAAGATCTGCTAAGCCATGACCTCTCTAGCATGAATGCGGCCCTTCTCTTTGAGCTGTGTCTCTCCCATTACATTTCTGAACACTCTCTTTGAGCCGCGACCCTCTACAAGCAGCTTGTAACCCCTCTTTTGTGTGAGGGTTTATGTTCTTGGAAGTTTCTGTTTGTGTAAGGGCTTGTATCCCTGAAATTTCCTGTGTGTATGAGGGCTTGGATCCCTGAAATTTCCTGTGTGTACGAGGGTTTGGGTCCCTGGAAGTTTCTTTGTGTGTGAGGGTTTAATCACAGATTTTTAGTGTGGTGTTTAAGTGGCCCTTTCTCCTTAGTCGCAAGAAAATCTATTCATCTTTTGGCAAGAGATCTAACCTATATGGTAGATTTATGAACTTGACTTTTTCTGAGCATATATTCAGTGATTTACATCGCCTATGTGTGGTTGCTCTCCTTCAAAAATTTGAGGTAAGTCTTCCAGGTAAGATCTTCTAGTCAAATCCGTAAGTTGTTATTTACTTTCTAAAGGTTTTCAGTAATTAGATCTACTGTCTGAAACTTAGATCTATTTCTATCTAAACCTTGCTCCTAGTTTAGATCTATTTCAGATCCACTAAATTAGATCAGTTTTTTTTTTCTTCTAAAAAGACATCTCTATTTTGCATTACTTTCCTAATTCTAACATGGTATCAGAGCTAAGGGTGTGAAGAGAGCTCAAAGATATAATCTTGAGCTTACACAAATCCACTAGTTTGGGTTGTTTTGCAGAGATCAAGCTAATTCAGATCACAACATGGCTTCCTCATCAGTTAAAGTTGAAGACAGACTTGTAGGGGTTGAAAACTTTAATGCTTGGAAATACAGAATAGTAAACATTCTTGAAGAGAATGATCTAGAAGAGTTGATCTCTAGGGGAATTGAAGAACCCACCTCAAACACAGCCAGGGCAACATACAAAAGGAAACAAACCAAGGCTAAAAGAATCATTTTTGATTCTATCAAAGACAACATGATGCCCATCATTGGTCATCTAAGCACTGCCAAAGATTGTTTTGATGCCTTGACAAATCTCTATGAAAATAAGGCATCAACTCAGAAAAGAATTTTGAAGAAACAATTACGTACCTTGAAAATGGGAAAGGATGATACAGTTGCTACTTTCTTCTCCAAGATTGCACAAACCAAAGATTAACTTATTGCAATTGGTGTTCTTTTGATGATGATGATCTTGTTCAAACAACTTTTGATGGACTTCCTGATTTTTGGGGAGTTTTTTTGCATGCGTAAATGGAAGAGAATCACAACCTAATTTTGAAAGATTGTGGCATGACTGCTTAGAAGAAAAAGGAAGACCAACCAACATAAATGATTATTCAATTCTAAAAGATCATGCCCTTGCAACAAAGACCAAGAAATGGAAGAAGTTCCCTAAATCAAAAGGCAAAGGTAAGAAACCCCAAGGTAAACTATCTCATCTCAATCCTCATTTATCTAAAGTTAAATGTTTTAACTGCAATAAGCTAGTACATTATGCAAGAGATTGCAGGAGTCCTCCCTCTAAGCAGAAAAGAAGAGGAAGATTCCAAGCCTCAGTTGCCACTGAAGAGGCTAAACCCCAAGAGGAGCCTCAAAGAAGATAAACCAGAGCTGCCACCAAAGAACAAGAACAACAAAATGAATATTATCTCATCTTAGTTCTTTCCCGCACTATCACCAAGTTAGAGGAGATTTGACTAATAGACAGTGGTGCTTCCAGACACATGACATGCTTCAAACAAAACCTTGCAAACTATCAAGACAAGAAATTCAAGGCAAAGGTTGAACTAGGTGATGATGGCACCCATGAGATAAAAGGTTTTGGATCTACCTCTTTCCAGTTTCACTCAAGTAATATCTTTCACATTGATGAATGTCTTTATGTACCTGGTCTAAAGAAAAATTTAATCTCTGTTCCAGTTTTAGAAAGTAAAGGTTACTCAGTAGCTTTCTCCAAAGGAAAGGCCCTCTTGTGGTGCTCAAATGAAGATTTAAGTACTGCTATAACTATTGGAACTCATGAGAGTGGATTTTATAAGATTTCAGGTCAGGTTGTTCAAGCTCTAGTTCACGAGATGATCAATCATTGTGAGCTTTGGCACAAAAGACTTGGACATCTCAATTACAACACACTTCCAGGTTTGCAAAAGATATTGACAGGTATTCCAGTATTTTTTGTTGAGCATGATAGTGTTTGTAAAGGTTGTTCACTTGGTAAGAATACAAAGAAATCCTATCCTCTCAGTAATAGAAAACCAAATGGAATTTTGGATTTAATTCATTCTGATCTTTGTGGGCCCATGTTTGCACCATTTATGAACGGTTGTATCTATTATATCATTTTTATTGATGATTGTTCGCGTAAAACTTGGATTTATTTCTTAAAAACTAAAGATGAATCTTTTAGCAGATTTCAAGATTTTAGGAATATTGTTGAAAATCAAACAGGAAGACACATCCGAGTTTTCAGAACAGATAACGGTAAAGAATTTGACTCCTTCAAATACGACGAACTCTGTCGGGCCTCTGGAATTAAGAGGGAGCTAACTGTACCATACAACCCTCAACAGAATGGGTTTGCTGAAAGAAAGAATAGAACTATCTGTGAAGTAGCCAGGGCTATGATGCATGACCAAAACTTAGCTTTATCACTTTGGGATGAGGCTGTCGGTACTGCAGTCTACATTCAGAATAGATGTCCACACAAAGCCCTTGAAGCGAAAACTCCTGAAGAAGTTTTCACCGGATGTAAGCTTTCAGTTGATCACTTAAGAATCTTTGGTAGTCTAGTCTATATACACATTCCAAAAGAGAAGATGACTAAACTAGAGCCCTCCGGTAAGAAATGAACTTTTGTGGGATACAGTGAGACCTCAAAAGCTTACAGGATTTATATCCTTGGTCAAAAGTTCATCGAAGTAAGTAGAGACGTGACTTTTCATGAAGAAACAATTTTTCGTTGGGCCAAAGAACTTCCATGTGATTCAAAGGAGCAGGAATCTCCATCACTCGATCCTTTAGACTCTCCTCTTCTAGATGAGCAGAGGGAGGAAACCTCAGAACTTCCAGTGGACCCCTCAAGGGATACTATTGAGTTTCCAATGGAGATACCTCCTGCTAAAAGGAAACTAGCCTGGTGTCGGGAGATATTGAAAGAAGCAGAAAAACATTCAGCTCCTAAGGGCACCTTCAGAGAAAGCAAGAAACCAGATAAGTACTCCGGTCTCATAGCGAATTTAAATAATGTAATTAATTCAGAACCGTCCACATTTGTAGAAGCCTCTAAACATCAAGTGTGGAAAGATGCTATGAATGAAGAATATGATTCTATTCTAAAGAATGATGTATGGATCGTAGTCCTTAGACCTCATGGCAAATCAACAGTAACTTCAAAATCACTTTATAAGATAAAGCATGCATCAGATGGCAATATTGAGAAATACAAGGTGAGATTCGTGGCTCGTGGTTTCTCTCAGAAAGAGTGAATTGACTACGACGAGATTTTTGCTTCAGTTGCCAGGTATACTTCAATCAAGATTATTATCTTGCTTGCAGCAGTTTTTGGTTGGAAACTTCACCAGATGGATGTTAAGACTGCTTTTCTTAACGGTGAAGTTGAGCAAGAAGTATATATTGAAGGTTTCGTGATACATGATAAAAGATCTCATGTGTGCAAACTCAAGAAAGCCTTGCACGGGTTGAAACAAGCTCTGAGAGCTTGGTATGGTAGAATATAGAGTTTTCTACAAAGTCTTGGATTCTCCAAGAGCATAGTAGATCCAAATCTTTATATAAAGATTGTTCAAAATCATCCAGTTATCCTAGTCTTATACGTGGATGATATGTTCCTCACTGGAGAGGAAAACTTGATAGCTCAGACTAAGAGGGAGCTTTCTGCAGAGTTTGAAATGAAAGACTTGGGGCTCATGCACTATTTTTTGGGCTTGGAGGTTTGGCAGAAACCAGGAGAGATCTTTCTCTCACAGGGTAAATATGCAGTTGATGTACTTCACAGTTTTGGCATGATGGACTGCAAGTCCATGACAACTCCAATGATCTCTAACCTAAAGAAACTACAAGATCAAGTTACAGGTTCAGATCCAGAAGACCCCACTTTATATTGGCAGATCATTGGATCTTTGATGTATCTTGTACATACGAGACCATACATCTGTTATGCGGTAAATGCTCTTAGCCATTTTATGTGTGAACCAAGGCATATACATATGGTTGCTGTGAAGCATATTTTGAGATATGTTCGGGGAACAATAGCCTATGGTCTCAGATACAATGCCAATGGAGCTGTAATGCTTCATGGTTTTACAGATTCAGATTGGATGGGCAGTACAGTGGATCGAAAGAGCACTTTCGGATATTGCTTCAGTTTGGGTTCGACAATAATTTCCTGGTCCAACAGGAAACAGGGCTCCGTAGCCTAAAGCATTGTAGAAGCATAATACATTGCTGCTAGCAGAGAAGCAGTGTGGCTTAGGAAACTACTCTCAGACTTGTTCAGTTCAGAGCTTGAACCCACAGTCATTCACTGTGACAATCAGAGTTGTATAAAGCTCATCGAGAATCCAGTGTTTCTCGACAGATCGAAACACATTGAGATGAGATATCACTATGTCCGCGACAAGGTACAGAAGAACATTCTCAACATTTAGTATGTTCCGATGACAAAACAAACATCAGATATTTTTACCAAGTCACTGTCCTTGGCAAAGTTTGTATACTTTTGTGACAAGCTTGGTGTAGCTGAGAGTGCCTCTCTTGCTGAGAGGGAGTGTTAAATTTGTAGCAGCTGCAAGAACCATTGTCTGGGAGGATGGCAAAGAGACCCTAGCCGAGATCTAGGGGCCCTAGTGCACTCCTGGGGTACTTGGTCTGGGACCAAAGCAATCAGTGCCATGGCAAAAGACCCTTGTTAGGGCCCCTAGTATATGACTGGGGTTCTTGGTCTGGGACCAAGCAGTAAAGACCCCTAAGAGGGCCCCCAGTATATGACTGGGGTTCTTGGTCTAAGACCAAGCAGTTAAAGTCCCTAGATATGTCTAGGGCCCCTGGACATGGTCCAAGGTACCCATGCCTGTGTCATGGGTTGATCCTTGGTCTTGTACCTTGGTGGATAAGACCCCAGAAATGTTCTGGGGCAACTTGATCCTTGATCAGGTACTTTATTTGTGTATGACCCTTCTTGAAGGTGGGCATGACCACATGAGGGATGTATCCCATATGCAATGATGATAAAGTTAACAAGGTCACCTTGAAAATGAATGGACAAGTATTGCCACCAAACAACCCCACCTAAAACCCCTTTACCCTTGATTGTGTTTGTTTGGGGCTTTGTTTGTCTTAAGGGTTAATGTAAAATATTAATTAAATATTCTAATTATAACATGTTTGAATTAATATTTATATTAAGTAAAACATGATATTTTTAATTATTGTTTTAATTACTATTACCCTTAATTTTCCCTAGCCTAAACTATAAATAAAGGCCTACCCTCTACCCTTCATTCTATACTCTCATTATCATTCAAAGTGAGCGGATCTCCTCTTTGAAGCTGCGACCCTCCTTCAACAGTTCAACCTTGT
This sequence comes from Picea engelmannii, assembly GCA_009831015.1. Classification (NCBI taxonomy): domain Eukaryota; kingdom Viridiplantae; phylum Streptophyta; class Pinopsida; order Pinales; family Pinaceae; genus Picea; species Picea engelmannii. Next base: position 471,731 of record ML783321.1, on the reverse strand, counting down.
TTTTGACAGGTCCATGTGTTGGTGTGATGAAGGTCTTTCCCATGTTGATGCCAAATTTGTGTTGAGGTTGTTGAGCTGAGTTTTTATGCTGGTGTAAAGAACTTGAAGCTGCCGTCTCCCTCTTAATGAAGATTTGTTAAGCCATGACCTCTCTAGCATGAATGCGGCCCTTCTCTTTGAGCTGTGCCTCTCCCATTACATTTTTGAACACTTCCTTTCATATTGCAACAAAAATGACACCATTTATGGCACTTTATGGATACCACCCTCCTTCCATCACTTCTTCTCTAAAATAAAAATCTAAGGTTCAAGCAGTGGAAGATCACATTGAGAATCAACAAGTTGTTCTCCAAATCTTAAAGGACAACCTGACCATGGCACATAATCGCATGAAATAACAAGCAAATCAACATCGTAGTGAAAGAAATTTTGAAGTAGGGGATTGGGTGTTTTTAAGACTACAACCATACAAACAGATGTCTCTCAAGCAAGCCAAGAAGGATAATAAATTATCACCAAAGTACTATGGCCCTTATAAGGTGTTGCAAAAGATTGTTACTATGTCATACAATTTGGAGTTACCTGCATCTTCACGAGTACACCTAGTTTTCCATGTTTCATGCTTAAAGAAGGTTATAAGCGACAAGATCCTAGTTCAAACTATATTGCCAGAACTTGACGAGGAAGGAAAAATCATATTGGAGCTTGAAGTCATCACTGACACAAGAATTCGCCAGTTGAGGAATAGATCCATTTCAGAGTATCTCATTAAATGGAGGAAACTATCGGCTGAAGATTCCACTTGGGAAGATGAGTCTTTTATACAGAAGNATCCAGAGTTACTCAAGCGTTGCAGACAACACTTAACTCAAGGGGAGGGGCATGTTAAGCCCTAATATTGGCTCATTACCCCTTAATTGGGGCATATTATATTAGTAATGTTATTTTATTTATGTCAGCTTTAGGCCATTAGTTGTAATTATACTTCCTAGTTACCTATATATACCAAGGAGACATTTTCATTTTGAATCATCTTGTACTTGAACATTTAAGTGGGGTAAAAGGAGGTTGCCCCCTCGAAGAGGCTTATTATTTGGAATTATCTCTTTTTCAAGGCGTTGAGTACTTTTTCTGAGGTTTTTCTATGCTATATTGATATTTGGTTCCTAACATAGATGGTTTGGAAATCTGCACATCATTCCTTGGGATTTTGGCAAGGTGGTATTTCAAGCGATTGATGCCACCAAACATTTCCATAGCACATAACTTGCAATTCAACCTCATTTTGTTATGGCCATCATAAGGTATACCATACTCCCACATTGGGTCCAATGGTTTCGACATTTTGAAATGTGTGGATCATTGATTAAATTTGTAAACCTATGGGACAAAAAAGGGGGAAATTTAGAATCTAAATCCATAAAAAAACTTAAAAAATGCTACAATTAAACTACCATACCTACATAATTGTTAAATCCTCCATTAAAAAGGGGCAAAACACGTTATATCTAATGGGCATGCAAACCCTATACTAAATCTTGAAAAAGAAAGAAAATGGGGGCATAATTTTGTTTACATACTCGATTCAATGGATATGGTAGATTGGAGTAGATCCCCACACCAAAAATGCTTACTTGATGGCACCCAAAACTATGGATTTTTCCTTGTTTGCTTTGATGAAAAATGGTTATAACACCATTAGAGCTCAAACCCCTCAAGCAACATTTGCAAAATGAGGAAATAAAACCCCAAAACCGGTTTTATAAGACAAAAGGCGTGCAAATCTTTAGCAAGTCGAGAATTTAGTTTGAGTCTCGATAATATCGCAAAATTCTTGCGATAATATCGGGAATTTCTCGGGAGAAATTATTGCAATAATTTCCTGTGATATTATCGACTTCCTCTTGTTTGGTGATATTATCGTGATAAATCAGATAATATCGCGATAAGTGTAACATTGATGTCCGACACCAAATACAACTCAGAGATTTGCATTTCCAAATTATTTTTGAGCCTTAAATCTCATTTTAAGATCTTATTTTAGCTTTATTTCATACATTTTGCATTCTTGGATTTACCTCTCAAGTTTCTTTACAAATTTCTGCATTCTTGCATCACATTTAACGTAGAAAATTTAGTTTCCAAATTGCATATTTGAGTATTTAAACTTGCATTTCACATCTTACATTCGCTCAAGTCTCAAACTTCATCTTTTCTTTGCGAATCTGAAAGTGATAATTATCATTACATCATATAAGTTCAGATTTGGCCCAAGTCTAAGAGCATAACTTACACTTACCCTATACTAGACTTTTATCTAGTTTGTAAGTCTTAAACATACTTCATTGAAACACTTGAATTACATTTCAAACAAGATTACCTTGAGTCCTTGAACACTTCACCCACACCTCAAAACCTTGGACTTACACTTGCCTTAGGGATACCCCCTTGTGATGGAGAAGAACCAACCTATAGAGAGATGAAGCCACAATGGGTAGCCTTCCATGTTACATGAAACTAACACCTTGTGCTTTGGAAATAACACTTCATTGGTGCTAGATTTTTCTTGTATCACTATGGTTGTAAGAAAACTCCTTGCATAACAAGTATTGTTCAAATATATTCCATATGAGCATTGTAATACTGTGGAGGAGATCATGAAGAATAGTATTGTAGAAATCCACTTAGGTGGCTAGGAGTTGATTCTTGAAAATTGACGTTTAAAATTTAATATGAATACAAATAACTTTTAGTGGATTTTAAATGTTGGATTTTTCTTTCAAATTTATATTATAACATCGAACTTAGTAAAGAAGTGTGAAGGATTGCAAATGGAATTAATTGTTTTTGAACAAGACTTAATGCAGGTAAGATTGGAACATTATTGCCTTGAAAAGGAGATGAAGACATGTGAAGGGTGAAGGAACAAGTGTAGGAGGAAATGTGCATGATAGGCATGTTGCAAATCAAGTACATGAAGAGTAGACAAAGATGTAAGAATGTGTAAAGAGTTGGAAGAAATCAAGAATTTTTTCAAAGAACATGAAGCCTTTTGTCTTTTCATCCTGATGGTATAAATACCATATAAATTGGTGATAGAGCGAAAGATATTATCGTAATAAATAGATGTTTGTCTACAACTTGAGTGAGGACACTCAAGTATAGATGTGTGTGTTTGGATGCTAGCCTATAAGTGCCCACTGTGTTATACCTCATTAAAGTTTATTTTCCCTATTAGTGACTTGTGGATATGGTTGACAATACTCTTCTTATATAACCACAATATTGTTTACGAGGGGATTGTGTGTTAAGTCATGAGCTCATCATAAAGATGTCATTGAGAAGTCCTTGTTAGAGTCCTTATTAGTTGCATGAATGGTTGTGTTCCCAATTTTTTTATACATAAGAGCTTATTGGATATGAAGATGAATGTGGAGACACAAGGCTCAAGTTGTATTCTTGGCTAATGAAAACAACACATTACTCTTGCGGAAGTTGATACTGAGGTGGACAGTTGATTAGATCTTGTGCATGTGGGTTGTAGCAAGTATTTATGCTAGTAAATATTGTTGCATTTTATGTGCTTGAGAATTATTAACTATGTTTATGGTAGTTGTTGCGAATGATGGTGTACATACACTTGGTGCTGCCTTGTAATGTGATGGGTAAAGGAAATTTAAAAAAAAGGGTCCTATTTTGAATTGGATTGTCGTGGAAAATGTGGGAAACATCATGGTATACCTTGTTGCACATGCCTTTGTTGATCATGTGTATATATGTCGACATGATTGTGAGTTGAATAAGATCTCGATTGACATTTCTTGTATTCTCATGAATTTTGTTGCTGCTTTTTATTTTTGTCTAATTTGACATCATCTACACATTGTTTCTTACTTAGCTCATCTCTTAATCATTTCCAAACCCAGTTTTGGGTGGATTCATGTTTTACAAATTTCACGTTATTTTCATGGCATAGTGAATTTGATTTTCCTCTTTGGTGATATACTTTAGAATTGTTGAATAATCATAATCCATTAAATTTTATTTATATAATGTTGGATTGTGTGGCTAAGCCCATTCTTAATATCAATGAATGTTGATTTTGTTTCTCTAAATTAAGGATGGAATTCTAGACATATTAGACCACTCTTTTCCTTGTAATTTATGCATCTTTAACGTTTCATAGAATCAAACATTATTGGAGGAAGGTTGGCAATGTCGATGCCAATTTTAAGGGTTATTCGATAGTTTAGGGGTTCGTCCTAGGTTGTCTTTTTGGAATGGGAGGTGGCTTGGTATTCAATTTAAAATTTAAAATTGTAAGCTTATCTTGTTTCTCCTAGACTTCTCTATTTGGGGCCTTTCTTTTCCAAAGTTGGCCACCATATTGGTGTGATTATTATTACATAGATTGTATGTGATGATTTGATAAACTTTTGGTAAATAAACTCCACAAATTTATGCCAAAGACATCGTAGAAAGATAATGTGGAGAGGCTCTTAAATTTTATTTAAAAAGATTCCTTCAAGAGGATATATTTTCTTTTTAAAAGAAATAACCCTTGTATGAATTTTCATTAGATATTGGCCAATGGAGACAACTTTAAAGAGTAAAATATATGGTAGTTGGAAGTCGAAGGGACAATGCAACCCACTTTTTTGTGCAACAGATGTGTTGTAATTAGATTTAGAAATGAGGTAGAGAAAGGTAGAATATTTGATGGACGACTCTATTTTTAAGTAGCATTCTTATTCACAAAATTATAGGGTATACTATGTTTTCTTATTAGAATGAAGGGGACCTAATTCCAACACGAGAAGTGGGGAAGATTATGTCTCACACAACAATTTTGTTGAAGATTGATCTATAATAGTTTTTTTAAAGGAATTGGAAAATTATATTATCAAAATGGCTACATAGAATTGACAGCGCTGAAAATACATATAAAGAGTTTGCACGATTCACACTAAACATGTATGTTGAAAGGATTTTAAGTAGTTTGCTAATGTCCTTTGACAAAATTTTCAAAAGATACCTACTGCTATATATCCTGTAAAAGACTCCTAGAAATGGCTACATAGAATTGACAACGTTGAAGATACATATAAAGAGTTTGCATGATTCACACTAAACATGTATGTTGAAAGGATTTTACATAGTTTGCTAATGTCCTTTGACAAAATTTTCAAAAGATACCTACTGCTATAAATCCTGTAAAAGACCCCTATGATATTGATTGTTTTAAAAAACATAGCCTAAAGGAAAGAGTAATGATCTGTTGCTTCATCCAATCCAATGATGTTGCATGTTGGTTCCTGTTCTACAATATCCCTGGCTTTGATCATATGGATTATTGTGTTCTCATCCCCATTGTTTCCTTGTTTTGAGGTCCACTTGTTGGAAACCATTGAAAGAGCATCCTTGCTCATAGCTTTTACCATATTCTTGAGAAGATTGCATCGTCTCCAGAATTGCTAACAGTCGTTTGAACTGCAAGAGGGTGTTCATGATTTCTGTAAATTGCACCATGCATTGTTGTTCAAATTCCTTGAATTTGGAAATAAGGGAGTAGATAGAATCTATATTTCTCTGGACCATATCCTAGTGGGTCCTTAAGATTCTTCTTAATTCCATTAAATCTCGAGGTGCCATAATGAAAAGGCAATCTGAAAGCAAGTGATAGACTTCCAATCTATGCACAGTGAAAGCCAAGAAGCCTAAGCACTGAGAAGACAACACTTGCCCAAATGTCAGATGACCCTTTAGGTGCACAGTATTATTGTTTTTTTCTCAAAAAAGGAAGCTCTGACCCAAATAGGTATACAAACTGTAGGGGGGAGATACTCAAAGCCATAACCAGACAAACATGGGATGGAATTGTAATTGGGTAACTGAAACAATACCACAAATGAAAGAGCTCCAAATGCAACTAAGAACACAATACCTTAATGCCAAAACCAACGACAAGGCTCCACAATTTTGGAAATTAAAGACTCTGAGCAAAACTTAAACCCAACTATAACAAAGAGAGATGCAATAACAACAAATATAAGGCTATCCCTATAGAAGATAGTTTGAAAGTAATCTAGAGAAAATAACAACAAACTAGAGGCCAACCTAGACAAGAGCGAGTGAGGAATCCCAATGCCTTCTTGCTTGAGTGGAATCTGGTTGAGTTTTATCCAACCTATGCCAAGATGGAATAAATCCATGGCTTCAAAATCAAATGCTCTCGTAACTTGAGGCATGTTGGGAGGTCTCTTCATGTTAAATGCTTCACCTTGATTGGAGACCCTGCACGCGAGTGATATATGTTTTCTAATAATGCGGGTACATGTCATTAAAACAAAGGATTAAGGTATGTTATCGGTAGATTGGATGCCATTTACCCATAACACCCCCATTTTGAACCTAGCAGCCATGTGAGCCATCGCGTCACCTTGTTTGTTTTTGTTTTGGAGGACTTGATAATAGGCTATTTCTTAGATCTTTGAAGCTCCATGTTTTTCTTTGGCGATGATTGAGTCTAGACTATGATTTGCTTGTCCTTTCTTGATCATAGCCTTGATGACAATGCTGGAGTTCCCACATACAATTATTTGAGATACTCTTTTTTGTTGCTAATCTTAACTCTTGGAGTAATGAGTAAGCTTTTAGTTGGTTGTTAGAGAGGATTCCTAACCCCCAGGCGAGTGACAATTCCACTGTTCCATCGAGATCATAAAGCATCCCCCCTCGCTCCTTCCACAGCTAATCTAGAATAATATTTTGCTAGAGACAATAATAGTAGATTTTTAGGGGTTCTTTGGATACAAACACTTGATATTTAGGAAGTGTAAATTAAATGTTTTTTTATGACATGTGGATAGGTGCACAAACTACTCTTTCCTAAATGGAAAATCAACTATGGTGCTAACAAGAATGAGCTAGAGGAAAGAAGTGATGAACTTGATGGCATTGGGTTTAGAGAGATCATGGAAAGTCTCTTGTATGTGGATCACCATTGGACAAATATATATATATATATATATATATATATATATATATATATATATATATATATATATATATATATATATATCAATGTTGTAAATCTCCCCGATATTCCGAGTTAAACACCTATCTGATATATTTGAAATATTTCGAGTTAAACCCCAAACTTGCAACATTTTTCGAGATATTTCGATATTTTCCGTCGATGTCATCGAGAAGTTACATTTTGGACCCTTGTCGATACTTTCCTTGAGACGAGATTTATAGCATTGATATATATATATATATATATATATATTAGCATTGATATATATATATATATATATTTTGGTTGCCTTGGTCAAGGTAGGGAAAGAGAATTGCAAGGGAACCCTCAAGTCCAAGTTTAAGCAGTGTATCCTTTGTTAAGCTTTGGAGCACACGAGACACTTTTGAAAGCTAGAGATGTCAAACTTATCAATTCCTTTCACTTTGGGATGGGAGAAGAGGAGCTCTAAACATCAAATCTATATATTTAATAGGAAAGGATGTGGAAAAATAAATGAGATGGTGTATCTCTAGGATAGAAGGTACTTGGTATAGGTTGATTGTCTCAATGAGATATTTAGAGGGAGGGATTAAGAAGAAATCAAAAGAATACGTGGCAATACCATTAGCGAATTGAAGGGTGTGTGTCTAAATTTTGTAATAAATATTCTTGTAAAAAAGTTATAAATGTTCTAAAGACGATTACACTATCTTCCTTATAGTTAAATTAAACAGGGATCTCCAATGTAGCTCCATGTATGTAGATATTTTTAGTTTTTACATGTTGGTTAGTCATTGTTCTCCTTTTTGAGCAACATACACAACATATCCATCTCAACTATGCCACAATTCTTGTGTAGGAGCAATGATTGTAGTTGATGGATGAGGTACATTAGTGTGGTAGGTGTAATAGTTACGTAGACTGTGGTTGAGGCACATACATGTGCCATCTTTAACATGATTTATTTACAATTAGTTTTTTCCAATTTAAAAGATGTTTCCTTTACCTTATTTAGAAATTGTTTTTTCATTTCTTTAGTTAGGAGGTACTCTATATTTGGTTAGTTGTTCCAAAGTTGAGAAAGGTGCATAACAAAGAGAGGTTCCATATTTCAAATAGGGTACAAATTTCAAGGGAAGAAGTGCTCTATCATAGGTAACTCTTGCATACATGTTTGGTGCACTCATTCAAGCAGGATTAAGGTTAGGGTTTCCTCATCTAACCTAGGCACACCACAGGGATGGTTAATTATTGAACCTTATCCTCTTCTTAGCCCATAAGAAAAGGCAGGGTATTACACTAAGATGGGGTGTTCAACAATTTTAGTATTGAGCTATTGCATCGTAATTTCTTCCTTGAAGTAATAGACGATAAATGAGATTGAGTGTTGCATAATTTAGTATTATCTGTCATAATTGTTAGTGTGATGTTTGTAGATCTAATGTTCCTTTATATGTTGTTTTGATGGGTTAATGTTTGTACACTTTAGGTGTTTTAGGAATGCTAGTTTGCTTACCATGTCTTGAAAATTTTAACACGGTATTAGAGCATGCTATTTGAAATCTTTCAAGATTTATTTGTGGAGAGGGTTTCTTCTTGTGAGAGGGAGATCTTGGATGATTTCATTCACTGTGATGCTGTAGATTCAATGATTGAAGTTGATTTGTGCTTGAGATAGGGGCTTGGACCTATGAGGGGTTTGTGGGTGAGATGCATGTGAGCTTCTGGTGATGGAAGTGTTGTTTATCCTTGAGAGAGGCAATACTTGTAATAGGTTGATTTGATTTGTTTGTTTGAGGTGTTCTAGGAGTTACAGGAATGACAAGTCTTGGTCTCAAAGAGTGTGATTGATTAGAAGGTGCTTCCAACTTTACACCTTGAAATTGCAGATGACAAACGTGGTTGGAGGAGGTTTATTTTTGGTGTTTTGTGGAAACTAAGGTTACAATGTTTACCTATCTCAAGCAATTGTCCAAACACAACAGGAAGGCAACCAAAGTGATGTGAATCATCTTTGATTTTGTGAAGGACCATATCATTCTTCACATCGTGGAGAATATGTCAACTAAGGCCTTGATCACATCTGAATCATAGAATAAATATTTCTTGCAAGATGCTTTTGAAGAACAATCTTACTAGCATGCACATGTGACACAAAGATGGTGGCTAGCTACTTGATGAAGATCACTGAGTTGAGAGATCAACTTACTGTTATTGGGATGAATGTCACGGATGAGGAGTTGGTGCCCACAACACTAAATGGTTCTCTTACACTTGGGGAAGCTTTGTGTAGTGGGTTTTGTGCTTGTAAGAAACTGCACACCTTTGAGAAGCTTTGTGATGTTTTCATCTAATAGGAGACAACGCTAGAGATAGTTTCCAGAAGAGTGGATGAGATCCAAAACCTGGCCCTCATAGGGAAGGTGAGGATAGGAGGTAAATGTTGAATTTTCACTATGCTAGGCTCAAGCATGAAATATCTTGGGAAACCCTTCTACTCAAGGGAAGAAAACCCAACAATCCTTTGCTATATTCTCAAGAGAAGATCCCCCAACCATAAAACCCTAATGCACACAAGAGGGTGCTCTACCACCTTGAAACTAGCGCCCAAGAGAGGTGCACACTTCGGCCTTAGATGTATGTCTGAAATTTCCAAAAGACAAGTGACAAGTGTGTTTCCTCAATGGGGAAATCACCTTTATTTATACTAAGACTGGACACAACAAAAGGTGTGTCTATTGGCACAACAGGACCGACCTCAATAACTTAGAAATATAATTAATTATAACAATAAACCCTAATTATCTTTCACATATGGTGGGGCCGACTTGTACCCTTTACCTCATAATTAGGGTTACAAGTAAATCTTACACTTAGACAATATAGCAAAAGATCCACACGTCCACTAGTGCTCAGCCACTAGGGACACACCCACTTGTGCTCAGCCACTAGGGACACACCCACCTGTGCTCAGCCACATGGACATCATACTCAACAGATCTCTATCTCAATTGAGTCCACAGGAGAATCATTTGGAGTACCACATCGTCTCAACTCTCACACAGAGGAGAACGATACACCAATCACAGGGGCATGCCCAACCACTGGGGGATGACTCAACTCTCACACAGAGGAGAACGATGCCCCATCACATGGGCATGCCCAACATTGGGTTCTCTCACAGGTCGACTCAACTCAGTCACAAAGGAGAACGTATCCTGGAGGATGTCTCATGACGCTGCAATCATCAACAGTAAAGAGGAGGACCTGGAAAGGGTTGGAAGAAGGAAGATTCGGATTCTTCAAACTAGGGGAAGAAAGACTTGAGTCACATGAAGGTTAAGGGAAAGCGAAGGCAACATAAGTAGTATGCAAGGAGTGCATAAGCTTTTGTAGGATTGGATGAGTTATCATCCAACCTTGATACAACTTGCTTTATGGTTTTAGGCCTTTCCAATAATGTTGTCTTTGATGTAGGGTGGTATGTGGACAAGGGAGCTTCTAGGCACATGACATTTAACAAGAAGGCTTTCAATATATTTCAAGAACAGGAGGTTGGCATACAGGTGGAGCTGGGAGATAATGCCATTTATCCAGCTATTGTCATGGGTTGTATCTCTTTTTGTGTGCCATTAGCTGACATTGTTGAGCTAGATGATGTTTTGTATGTTACTGGATTAACAAGAAGCCTTATTTTAGTTTCAGACATGACAGATTTTAGGTGTGTGTTGAGTTTGATGATCAGCAAGTTATTATGAGAGATTGTAGTGAGGACCCTAGTCGAGGTTTGGTTAAAGGTATGTGAGTTGGTGGCCTTTACAAGTTGCCTGCTGATCCATTCAAACATTGAGTTGGTGGCCTTTACAGGTTGCTTGCTGATCCAAATTATTATGAGAGATTGCAGTGAGGACCCTCAGCCAGGTTTGGCTAAAGGTATGTTAGTTGATGGCCTTTACAGGTTGCTTGCTGATCCAATCAAACATTGAGTTTTAGTGCATGGCAGTGACAAATTGTGTGAGTTTTGGCACAAGAGATTTGGTCACTTGCACTATATAGCATTATCTCTCTTGAAGGACATGGTGCCAAGCGTGTGTTCCCTAGCAGTGAGCATTGATCAAAAGGGATTCTCGATTAGATTCATTTTTTGATTTCATCAAAGACAAAGTTCAGAAGGGAGTAGTGGTTGTTTAGTATGTTCTTTTAGATTTGCAGGTGGCAGACATTTTGTCTAAAGCCCTTGGCTAAGGGGGAGTTTTAAATTTTGAGGGAGAGACATGGTTTGGTGGAGAACACTTTCATCGCAAAAGGGAGTGTTTAGATTTTGCCTTTTGCTCAGTCATTGTTGTCCTCAGTGCAGTATACATAACAGATCCCTATCAGCTTTGCCTCGGTTTGTGTGCAGCAGCAGTGATGTAGCAGATGGTTGAGGTGCATTAGTGTGGTAGGTGCATTGGTTATGTAGACTGGTTGAGGTGCATGCATGCACTAACTTTAGCACGATTTGTTTAGAGTATTTTTTTCCAATTTAGGAGGGTGCTGCCTTTTCCTTATTTAGAAACTGTTTTTTGGTTCTTTAGGTAGGGGTTATTTTATCCTCTGATTAGCTGCTGTTCTAAAGTTAGGAAAGGTGCATAGCTGAGAGGGTTTCCAGATTTCGGATAGAGCACAGATGTCAAGGAAAGAGCTGCTCTATTCTAGTTAACTTTTGTGTGCAGGTCGGGTGCCATAGCCTTTTCTCAGTCTATTAAGGAAAGACAGGGTATTCCACTGAGATGGTGATTTAAATTTTATAAGTCTAGTTTTGAGCTATTGCATAGTAATTTCTTAGTTCAGCTTTAATTTCTTCTTTCAGTTAATAGAAGATAGATGTGATTGAGTGCTGCAGAATTTAGTAATTGCTGTCATAATTTTCAGAGATGTGTTTGTAGATCTTGCATTCCTTCATCTGCTGTTTTGATAGGTTAGTTGGTTCACAGTTTATGTTTTTTAGGAGTACAGTTATGCTTATTGTGTCTTCAAAATTTTAACATATTTGAAGGCCTAATATTTCAGGAATGTGTACTTGAGTAATATGTGCTTTGATTCTTAAATACTTGTTTTGATTGAACTCTGCACGCCATGGATGGGTTGATAGTGAAAATATTTAGATTGCAAGTTTTGAGATGAAGCAAACAAAAGTGTAGTGTTTTGAGTCTTAAAGT
>ML783321.1:414873-445800 GCA_009831015.1 Picea engelmannii | reverse complement strand
AATTCTTTCCATTCTTTCTTTCCTTCTTCTTTTTCCAATTCTCTTTGCAAATGTGTGTATCATTGTTTAGCTAGATCTATTCTGTGCAGGTCTACACATTTACACCGAGCAGGGGGAGAATGTTTTTTTTTTAATTAATTTATTAATATATAGATTTTAACATTTTTAAAATTAATTTAATAATCTATTAATTTTGGGTTTAAATTTTAAAAGATTAACATTAATTTTTAATCTATTACTAAGTTTATTAATATTAATTATTCTTAGTTATTAATCTCAGTTTATTACTCTAATACGTTAATTCTAAGTTTATTAATTTAATAATTATTTTACATAAGTATTGTTTAATATAATAATTTTTTTATATAAAAATTACATGTAAGTTTATCAATCTAATATATTATTTGTTTTCTACAAATATTAGATTTGTTTTCTATAAATATTAGATATTACTAATATATATAAGTTTTTTTTTCCAGAAGAAAAAAAACTTTTTATTCCATAATGAAATATACATGTTGCTTGACCTTTCAAAACTGGTCAAAATTGATCCTTGTCAAAAACGGGTCCCCTGTCAATGTTCAATCTTAGGACTGAGCATCTTTCATAATGTATTTTTCTGTCCTACTTCGTTTTCCAAAAATCTACAGTTCCTTCCTTTTACAAAATCGGAGAATCCTAGACCCTTACCGCTAGACTTTAGTGATAATAAAACATTACAGCAGTTCCAAGTGCATTGGTTCCTCAGTTCTTACATGATACAGGAGTTTAGATCCTTTCATTTTGGTATCCTTTTTTCCACTTATGTACAGTCCGGATAGACAAAATATATAAATACATGACAACCCACTAAAGACGATATTCCATTTTCTCGATTTTGTTGCCTTCATCAAACTCATGATACCCATAGGCGCCTGTAAGTAGCCCAAGAGCTTCTTTGGATAGTGAGTCTGCCTTTGTGTTGTATTCACACATGGTGTGAAGGAAATACAGATTTTCAAAGGCTCGAAAATTGAGCTTGATGTCTCTCATAATAGTTTCCAGAAGCTGGTTCTGAATGGAGGCTTTACCCATGGCCCAATCAATCACGATTTTGGAGTCCCCAAACACCGGCAAGGTTCTGATACTTTTTTCTTTAGCCGCTTCAGGGAGAGTCCACAAGGCAGTCAGCTTTGCTCTGCTGTTATTCCCTCCTCCGGGTGCATATCTGATGTGGATATAATGAGTGGAGCTGAGGTACAGAACCACTTCCACCCCACATCGAGGGGGGGGGACCTTGGCATGCACCATCAAAAAAACCCCATGGATAAGAGGGATCAATTACTAATATATATAAGAGGGATCAATTACTAATATATATAAGTTATTTATTATAAAATTCACAATTTTATATAAAAATTATTTTTAAAAATTATAAAAAATATATTTATATTGCTTGTACTTGACGTTTCCCTGCCGTATCTAAATCCTGGCTTTTCAAAAAACTGATGGATCTGAATCATGGTAACTTAGTCTAACACTCTTTTAAGTCTTTGATATTTGAACGTTTGTTTTTCTTTGTTTTGGGATGCTTTGATAATATAAATCCGTGTGTTTTTGCATGTCTGTATCATCTTTCCTTGTCATTACATGCTATTTGAACAATGCTTTTGATCCTGCACTTTTCGCCTGTCATGGTTGTTAGCGTCGGAAGTCACTCCTGGATTGCTTGCTTGCAGGAGCAGAGCCTGACACCCATCAATTTAATGTCACGATTTGTTTATAAAGGGGTGATCAAATGGAGATAAAGACTCGAGGAGATATTACTCTAACTTAGGGACTGGGTCTGGTACGTAAGTAACAAAGGAGGTCTCGACCTAACTTCAACCAGTGGGTTGATTAAAAGATGAGTAGGTGGAAGACTTGGTAAGAAAGGTGAATAAACAGCTTTGGGCAACAGGCTTTCGGCAGTTTGCAGAAGAAAGACTCTAAATGCAAGATCCGCTTGGTTCAGGGTCTCAAGAAACTGAAAGGGGACTTGACTGGATCCTCCAATTCCAAGTCACTCGACGCTGGGAAAAATCACAAGAATTGATTAGAGACAACGCAACTATTACAGTGATCCATTACAACATCATCCTATAATAGCTACAACTCGACTGGATCCTCCAATTCCGAGCTGATCTAACACAGTGTAAACAAAGACATGAAAGAAACTGACATTCATAAGGCAAGAAGTCTCGAAAGTTCATACATAACCAGAGCAACAATGCTTCATTAAAGCTTTACAACCGGGAGTTCTGCTCAACCATCGATGATTACAAAATGGCAAAAATGCCTACATATACGCTTCTCTTCCTTTCACCCAGTAGAGGCGTCTCAGAACTTTCAATGGGTGACGTCTCCTCAATCAAATCTGTCCTTTGTTCCCCTGTAATACGCCTCTTTAATTCGACATGGCTCACGCCAGGGTGGTAGCTGAGCCCTTTGAATGTTGAATTGGCGTGTGCAGGTTCCTCTGACGGTTTGAAGACTCGACATGGCTTCCCTGAGGAGAAATGGTACAGGGGGCCCTCCCGGGCAGACTTTCGGCTGGGACCTCCATACTCTGCAATAAATAAGCGAGGTGAGGTTTGAGCCACCCTCTCTTTTCTTCATTAATCTCCAGCAGGTACTGAGATTTAGCCCACGTCGAATTGGCATCTGGTCTTCATTAATCACTGTGTCTTCCCTCTGCGATTTAGTCCGACGTTTCGGGGCCCGAGTGGCCAAATGACAAACATAAACACCCCTTCCCCATGCCTCCTTCTTGATGACCAGGCGCCAAAACCATAGGCCTGATTCTGGGCACCATCGGAAATTCGGGGTTCGGGATTTCCCCGTCGGGAAATCGACACTTGCGCTGTTGTGATCCACTGTCCTCACGGATCCCCGACTCCCGATATGCCGATGCCACTTGGCGTTGTCTCCCTACAAGGAGTGACCTTCCGACACCTGTCCCCTACTACGGTCCTTAACTCCGTCGGGAAATCGCGTATCGGGGTATCGCGATTCTCGTTGTCATGTGCACGGGACCTTCAGTTCCCCGATCCCCGACTCTGCGGGATCTCTCGCCACGTGTCCCTGCTGACGGACGGTTCTGATCTAGTCGGGAAATCGCGGATCGCGATTCCTACATGTGAGAGTTTCTTGCCTCCGGAAACTCCGATTCTCCTATGAACTGAACCCCGACTCTCCTCCTAATGTCTGACGCGTGTCCTGCCAAGATCAACGGCTAGGATCTCCATCGGTATTTCGAGACTCGAAAGGTCTCAGTCCTCTTCCCCTTTGAAACCCCGATGACTCTAATATTCCGATGACTCCCCCAGGACTCCTCCTCTGCACACTAGGGCTTAACCCCGGCGCAACTTCTCGAGATCTAACGACTGACGGGATTTCGTCGATCTCCTTTGTAAGATTCTGACCGTCGATTTCTCCCTCCTGCTGTACATTTGTGCCCCGATACCACAATTGTTACTAACAATGGTAACTTCCAGGATGCTGCTACATCTGCCATATTTGATTTCTTTGATAAAAATAGAATATCCAATGTGGTCTAATGTATAGGTTCCACTAGGTTTCAGCGGAGAGTTTTGGGGATGGCTGGAGATACTGTCTCAACATCCCCCCCACTGCAAATTTCAGGTGATTGTAGTAGAGAGGACACACCATAGGGATCCTCCCCAACTATACAAAAAACATAAAAAGGAAATAAATAGTAATTCTTATCAGAAACATCCACCATGCAACATTAAAGTATTTGGTTAGAAACAAGTTAATGATACTTTTTCTCATTAATAAATCAGTGAAAATTGTTATATTCAATCATACAACGAAACATTATATGGTGACATGGAGATCATTTGCCCGCATACATATCCTCGAATTACGCAACCAAACCAAAAATCAAAACGATCATGCATTAGGTTTTCATGCAGCACTGATGGCATTCCACACACTGAATCAATTACTGCACCAATTCTAGTTTGCCTAATGTCACTGATATATCTTGACACAATCAAAGCAGATTAACAAGAGTTGAGGTGTTGGTGTATGACAATTTACGAATAACATCTCTATGTAATCACCATTGAGCCAACTGCAGATGAGAAGAAAAATGATGCAAACTTTTAATGACTTTTTTGAAATAATGTTGATGCTGTAGGAGATGGCTGGGCATATTGTCCTTCGCAGGTTTGGGTGATCTCCATGAGACCTTGGACAGGAATGAATGTTCTGTGGACAGGTCCCAGTCACAGGATGTTCCTGTTGACCTGCCCATGAATTAGGGATGATAGATTCATCTCCAGACTATCCCCTAATCCTCAGTATGTAGGGTATGCAAGGCATGTGCTCTGACCTTGTGGGGCACTGGGTATAGTCGAGAAAATGATCATTTCTAGAGATTTTTAACCTTGTAAAGCGTGCTATCATGTGTTCTGATCTTGTGGAGCACTGGGTATAGTTGAGAAAATGATCATTTCTAGAGATTTTTAAGTTGTAAAATGTGCTTTTAAGTTGTTCCCATGCAAATGGCTCTTGCATTGTGCTCATTGGCTCGTTAAAGATTGATTTAGTGAAAAACTGTTCTATAAAAACCCGTTTATCTGATGTTAGAGGCAATTTGGCTGGTCTCAAGATTGCAAGGTTTGTGATCATGCATTTACAACTTATACATCATACATTCCTGATTTATGTGTTCTTGTGGTTGGCAGGATGTGATTCCGTTATCCTACTTGTGTTTGGAGTCAAGATATTAGAATTCTATAACTGGGCATTATTTTTATGTTCTGCTTACCATTTTTTGCAGGTTCTATAATGGTGTTGTTGATTCCTATGATACCAAAGTGAAGAAGCACAAAGTAAGCTCCACTCTATGATCGTTTATTTGTGGAATGCCATGTAGTTAAATATTTATTTGGAGAATATTTAGTAGTTAAATAGTTAAAATCGATCATATTTTGACTTTTATAGGTAGTATACGTTGATGGGGATGTTGAAGTACTTCATCTCTACAAGCAGCGTTGGGAGTTTATTGATGACAACCCTGTGACTGAAAAGGTTTTTGAATTCATCATATTATAATTTTAGAGTCTTTATTGTAATTCTTTATTGATTAATGCTGTTGTCTAATTATTGGTTGTGGCGTTTGCACTGTGCAGTCGCCAGCAGTGATTGCGAGCTCCAAATCAGTTGTAGACAAGTAAGATTCAATAAAAGTAGCTATGACTTCTCTTTATACTACACACTGATTTATCTGACCTGTTTTGGCTGAAGATTTCATTTGGTTGAATGATTATGATTCAGCTTTGTCAAGAAATGATGCCTTGTACGAGTTTTGCACAATGCTATACATAGCTTCCAACAGAAGTCATTCCTGTATTCATTAATTAGTCTTTTGAGTGTGAGTGATTGATTATTGTAGTGATTAAACTTGTGGTTATTTATCCTTCTTAGTGGGCAGAAGTCCAGTTCCAAAATGTCTCTGGCATTACAATATAACTTATGATGCACTATACTGTGAATTTTCTGATAACATATCTAATGTGTAAGATTTCACTTGTAATTATCTTTTAGTTATTTTCTACAAACAAATGTTTGCAGTGTGGAAATCTTTGCCGTATTGCATTTCGATAATAAGTCCTTTTTTATAATTTAATTCTTCTCCTTGAAAAAATGGAAGCAGAATTCTGGGATAGCTAACATCTACATAAAACGACACCCTAGAAGTTATTTTAGATCGCATCTTTTTACTGAATTAGGAAAATATGCTTACATATGCACCTTGGAACACGATTGTGAATGGACCAGTCCTTGAAATTTGCTCAGGGAAAGTGGGTACAGATTTGTGTAACACAGTCATATTTAAGCACCTAGGATAGAAGTGTTCCATGATGTATTTGCCCCATAAAATTATTTACCTTCATGAATGGAATGGAGCAGTTCTGCACAAATTATTATTTACAATCTGTTATTTTTAGTCAAGTCTTCCCTTTAATGTACCTACCATCTTTACTGTGATCTGGCAATAAATTTGTGTTTGCCACTATGACACCGTTCTAAATTTTCGGACCAGATTTTATTTGATCAATGTTGATGTATATATGTTTTTTGTTTAGATGTTTTATGTAAGTACCTATTTTTTATGTAAGTACCTATTGTTTTAGATGTTTGATCAATGTGTTGTTTTACTTTAAGCACTTGTGCATGCATTATATGATTCTTTAATGGTAATTAAAGATAAGATATTCTTGTAGGTTATGCAGATACAACGTGAGAATTGAATTATTAATGAAGATGTTTTGATACATATGTGATATATATCTTATATTTTATTAATCGAATCTAGAGGTTTGTTGATTCTGTTTATGTAGAAGGATGATTGCTCAATATTATGTGCACTAAGGTTTTATGATGATTTACTTATGCTAAACAATTTTGCTATATGGTTGATTTCCTTGAGATATTGATTTTTCCTCATGTTGATAATATCATCTATGGTAGAGATGGTAGAAGCAAAGTGTTTTGTGTAGCGAGTTTTGGATAATGTCATTACCATGTTTGGAGAGGTCCAATTTAATTGAAGGTGACGTAAGTCACTTGACATGAGGACACGAGACATGGAGGATATGAAAATGCGAGTGTCTGACATTGGATAGGTTGACCCTGGAAACAAGACATGAAGGACATGTTTTATATATATATATTCAAAAAAATTATATATATTAAAAAATTACAAATTACTAATACAAAAATGAAATATAGACAAAGATCCAATTTTTTTAGAAAATAGAACATTTGCAAATCACTTGGAATCCCTTCAAATCTTGATTTTACCCTTCAATGAGAGACCATAAGAGCTCCTTTTGTTCAACTGAAAGTGAGAAAATGGCAATGATTTTTTTTTTTTTAGAGTCGAACATAGAGGACATGTCTAGGGCATGTGTCCCAGCATGTCAGTGTTCAACATGCAGGATATGGACATGGGATCCCTCGGGGTCATGTCCTCTTATTTAGAAGGTGGCATAGAAGATTGTGTGAGTAAAGGAAAGGGGAGAGAACATTAAAGTAAAGGGGGAAGTCATCGAAGGGAGCCAAATTTAACCTTCAATGGGGGAATGATTGAGAGTTTGAAGGTTCAAAAGAATAGTTGAGAGTTTGAAGGTTCAAAAGGATAGAATTGTTTGAAGGAAGAGAACACTTTTTCTTTCATAGTCGCATATCTTGTTTGGTTGAAGAAATAAATATGTTAAGCACCTTCCCCTTCAAGGGTTTATTACTAAAGGGTTGTGCATAAACTAAAATTAAATTCAAGTATCTTGTTAAGTTTTGTGTTGATAGAAGGAGGAAGTTGTGTCCGGGAGACACATTCTAGGAAAGACATTGCCATTGCCCCCAATCTATTGGTATACCGAAACTCTCTTTTGAGTATTGTGAAGCAAAAATTGAGGTATGTAAAGGAACCTAATTTTTGATTTTCCAACCTACATAAATCATGATATTCAAAAGGCATTATTGTCCTTCAATTTTTTAAAAGAGTGCATCATTGAAGTAAAGCTATATTGATTTCTAAAAGAATGTCATTAATTTACTAAAAACTACAACATTACAACAAGTAGTTGGGTGGCATGATGGCACACTCTAGAAAAAGGGCGAGAAAGGCATGATGACACACTCTAGAGAAAAGGATGATAAGCCGGCATGCTTCTTGTTAGTTTGGTTAGTCATACTCCAAGAGGAAAATAGCAAGATAAATTTAAAATTTGAGAACTTTGTCTTTCATTTATAACTCCAAGTTAAAAACCAAAGAAGGGACTTGTGGAAGCTTGAATAAACAAATCAAAATAAAGCTTCGATAGTGGGAAGCTAAACATAGTAACATTCCCACGTTTTAATTAGAGGGGACAATCTTTGTAGTTATCATTTTTTGTTTTTTAAGAAATTGTAATACCCCTCGGACGAACCCCTATTGTAAATGTATATATAGGTTGGTGAGCCAGGATATTTTGGGTCAGAGTGCCTTTGTATATGTGTTTTGAGGCCAGAGTGCCTGTGTGGTTATTAGGATGGAGAGCCCAAATGCTAAAAGGCCAGCGAGCTGTAGACCAAGTCGGATGAAAGAGTATTGGGGGCTAGAACTCCACACCAGAGGGAAAGGGGGCTAAGAGTCTAGGAAGAGGGCCTAAGCCAAGGGAATATTTTAATAATACTTCCTAAAGTCTAATTTATGGGATATATATATATATATATATATATATATNCAGAGTGCCTGTGTGGTTATTAGGATGGAGAGCCCAAATGCTAAAAGGCCAGCGAGCTGTAGACCAAGTCGGATGAAAGAGTATGGGGGGCTAGAACTCCACACCAGAGGGAAAGGGGGCTAAGAGTCTAGGAAGAGGGCCTAAGCCAAGGGAATATTTTAATAATACTTCCTAAAGTCTAATTTATGGGATATATATATATATATATATATATATATCCTAAGTTCCTAAGTTGAGGAACGTATCACCAAGTGGGGACCATGTAGCTTCGATAATGACAAGCGTCAAGTTGGGAACATGCAAATATATTATGGGAACTTAGTGCATTTTCCAATGATGCTAGTTATTCTCTCATCATTCTCATCTCTTTCCCATTCACTCTTGCCATCCATAGATGTATTTGTACTTGGAAAGCTTTGGAGTTGATTGTGACCAGTAAACCTAGGTAGTTTGTTTTGAAGAAGCAGGTTGTAAGGCTTGTGTGCATATTGAAGAAGCAGGTTGTCAAGCCTTTGAACATTCTCTCTGGGTGAGAGAACTTCTGGGAATTGTTTTACCTGTGCGTTGGGCAATAGCTATAGATCTTTGAGACTTTTTGTTCGGCCTGTTGAATAGAGAAGGGGTACACTTCCTGGGGTGGGACGGGTTGTGGGAATAGATAGGTTGTTGGCTAGTTGCATCAGTTGGCACCTTGATCTGAGTTTTTACTGTGCTTGTTAGACCTTAGTCTGGCTTAGGAAGCCTTTCCTAGTGGAGATTCAAGCCCCAGCTCGGGGGCAACCCGCCACTGGGAGTTTATGAGCAACAAAGTCTATGGCCAGGAGGAACGTTTGAGGTCTGCACGCAGTTGGTGTTTTACCATTATAAGATAAGTGTCTTTTATATGTCTACATGCTATTTACTGTGTGTATTATTCTGTTGAGTAATATATATAAACATTTATGCTAATTTTGTATGCTTAAAATGTATATGTTTATGCATGAATTTGTAGCTTGTGTAGCATATTTGTATTCATATGCAAGGCATATTGTTAGTTATATACGGTATCAGAGAAGGGATTGTGTGGCATGGCCCAACTTGGGGTCGGGGACATTACAAGGAATGCTTTTATAGAAGCTCTTTGGCTTAAGCTATTGCACTATGAGGGTCATATTTATGTTGTCAAAGTCACCTAGGATTTGCACCTGGCCTCATTCACACCTATTCGTGGGGTTTTGAACATGGGTCTCTACGTTGATACAAGCCTGATTACCTGGTTTCTTGCTGCTAGACCACACTTCAATGGGTTATAGTTAGTTTATCCTTCTTTCAGCCTCTTTCATTTTCAATATTAGTTGTAAGGCTGTTTGGTGGATGCAATTGTGTTTTGGAGATCCTTCCATCAAGGCATTGCCATTTACAATATATTTTATGTATTAAGACCTACGTTACCGGATTAGTTGACCCTCGGGGATGGATCTCCGGATCGGATCCGGATCTAGATCCAGATCCACCTGGATCTGCCAAGGATCCATTGTATAAATATTTCTTGCACTAACAGAAACATATCCCTTCACAACATTTCATATTTTCCAACTTTCGGGCCATGTGCTCGCTCGCAGCTCGCTGTAAGTCACAGGTTCGCTCAATAAGATCTTTCAAATTCAAATCCATTAATTGTTCAATCCCATCCCTGGTTACCATGCTCCTTTGTTTGTTGTCCGGTTTTCTATTTTCGTTCTCATGAATCGCCTGCCATAGGACCCATTGTTTCCGGTGTTGAACAAGCTGCCCAACCAGTGAGTATGGATGGTTATGGGAGGGATTGACTGCCCCTGCCATCCCCTGCCTGATTGAGCCTGCACGTTATGCAAGTGAATAGCGGCATGCATGAATGTGGAAGACTGTAAATGTCAAAGACGGTGACGGTGAATTGAGAAGACAGATGCGTTAATTTTGAAAACTGGTGATGGTGAATGTCGAACTGGGTCGCAACACGATGAGCATAGAATAGGTTTATTAAATTGTATAATATATTAATTATTATAGTGTATTATTTTAAAGTGTATAATATATTAATTATTATAGTGTATTATTTTAAAGTGTAGAATAGGTTTATTTTAATGTGTAGAATAGGTTTATTGAAATCTATAATATATTAATTATTAAAGTCTATATATGATACTTTTTATTTGAGTTTCATTTTCACAAATTATAAAAATTTTGATGGGCTAAGAGTTTGTCTTCCTCGAAAGTAAGGAAGCAGGTTAACAGTCCAAGACCTAGATGCATATGGCAGGATTGGAAGTCTGCCCCCTTACGTACCACCGACGGGTTATTTAAGGTGGCTATATATATATATATATAGTTTGTACCTGCCATTTCCCTGCCGTATCCGGATCCTGACTTTTCAAAAATCTGACGGATCAGCATCTGAATCTGAATCCCGGTAACTTAGATTAAGACTTTCCTTCAAGTATTGTTAAGGAAAAAGGGAGTTAGATAAAGGAATCCTATTATTAATTTCCCAACCTACGTGAAATTATTATATTCAACAGCGATGAATAATTTTTACATATGAATCATTCTTACATATGAATGATTGAGTGATGTTATAATTGCTTTCTTACATTGTGTGTGTGCTTATTTTTTTCTGTGGAAAAAAGTTCATAATTTCATTATCTATAATATTGAAATTTCTTACTTAAGAATGCTTCAGCAGCATTTCCGTCTCAAAAAGAATCCACCCCCTTCTTCAGTCATCTCCAAGATCTTAATCAGAGTGAAAATCTCAACATACACCTATGCATTCTCAATAACTAAATACTAATTTGCTCCCTATTACAAAGCTCATGAGACTTCCAATAACTAATAACTAAATTCCAATTCTGATAGCATTGATTTGATTCTCTGTGGAACTATATGGTGTGATATTTTAGTAGAACTTCTTTGACAATGATTCTTGGTATACATTTGGAAACAAGTTGATTGGTGTCTTGATATTTATGAACGTAGATCGAGTTTTATTTCAAGTGATATTGTTCAATATGATGTTGTATGTGATTTGGGTGATGATAGGGTTTTATAGTTGAATTTCTTCTGGGATAATGGGATAAAAAAATCTGTTGTGTTAGTATTTATTGCTGTGTCGATACTTTTAGGTTGAGATATGATTTTATTAGTGTCGATTATAGATAAATCTTCACTCGGTTTTTCATCTTTGATTGCCCCTATCTAATGTTTGTATCTTGACTGCTGTTAGTGTTGTTGATTCAACTAGATCTATTAATGTCTCTTCACCAAAGTTTGGAATATGTATGTCCTTTCTCTTCAATATTTGACTATGACTTTTTACATAGTTGATTTCCTTTTTGTTGTCTGATCTGACTGTCGCTTTTTTTTTTTCTTGAGGTCATGGTTTTTCTGTTGAGATTTTTGATCTTTTTGTTGATATTTTGCTATTTTACATTTTAACTTGTCAACTTCTTTACCGAGGGATCGTTTCTTGGTTCGTAATTCTATCAGTTTGCAGAGTTGCTTTAGAAATTGCGGTTTGAGTCTTGCTACTTCGTCCTGAATTGTCACACCATATTGATATCGTGCCACAGTTTTGATATGCTGCCTTTTCGTTTTGATTTGTGTGTCATGGTTTTGGTAAGACTTATTTTTCTATCTTTGGCAATACTAAGTGGGTGCATGAAGGTTTAGCGTCCCACGATAAAATGCCAATGCTTGAACCCTTTTCTCTTGAGTTGGGACTTAAGGATATGTATTTTTATTTTTTAATATGTGCTATATGTTATAATGTTTCTAACTTTATATTATATGCAACTTCTTTATTATTATTGTTAAGCATTAATTAATAAATTCTTATTTTGCCAAGCTTTATCTATACTTTTTAAAACCTTTGGTTTATATCACTATTATTGTGTGAGTGCTTTTCCCTTACTGTTGCGCTGGGTGATGGTGATATGTAGGAGCATAGCAATCCGACGTGACTCACTTGGTCGATTCCCTATGGTGACTTCTGTACATGGATTTTCTCCTACACCCGTCACAATTTTGTTGCCAATTTTCATGATTTTATTGCCAATTGTCATGATTTTGATGCCAATCGTCACGATTTCTTTAATGCGTGGCTGGGCTACTGAGGCTATAGTTTGAAGAGAACCCATTGTAGAATCGATGGATCTCTTGGCATTGGGAAGAAGGTGATTTGTGTTGGATGGTACATTCAATTTGTTCGATCACTATTTGATACTATGCCTTAATAATAACACATCAACTAGACTAATTCCATATTAACATTTTTGGATTATTCAACGAGACAGTGAACAACCAAAATCTGATCCTGAAATTCTGGAATCCTCAAAACTATTAAGTTTGTGGAATTCTGTATGAGATTTGGAATTCTTTTTCTTCATGGGATCCAATGAGGTTGGAACCCCTATCAAACATCTTCTAACTCCTTTATGTCTCCCCTTTTACCCCCTTTATATTTCCCTTTTTACCTTTTACTTGAGGTTTTTGTTAGATCCAAGTTGTTCAAGAGGAGTTCCAACCTCATCGGACCTAATATAAAGAAAATATTATTTCATAGTTTATCTAGATTTGATGGATTTAACCGTTTTCATTGTTACATTATTTTAGAATGGTATTTTGTAACGACTCGTTCTTCATAACCTTTTCTTGGAATGCAGTGATGCCAAGACTTGGAACGATCATACTTCATGCATATAATCTTGTGCTTTCGGGCCAATTTACTCCATAACAGCATGTGCATGAACTAAAATTCAAGTGAACTGAAGTGAAATTCAAACTGGAGAGCACTGATTGTGCAAGCTAAGTCCAACTGAAAGACTCCATAGGTAGGGCATACTCCACATAGGTTGATAATAGACCACACGGGGTGCAAAATACAGGGCACGAGAACCTACTCAAGAGGCGTGCTTTCCTTTAGAATAGGCACTTGTTGGACCACAAGTTATCTTGGGAAAATATTGCTCTGGAGTACACGTAAAGTCAAATTGAAGCAATACGTAGAGTGCAAGGCAAGTCAACCTGAAATAGCTTGCCTAGTGAGCAAATCAAGTTGACATGAAAATATGGTGTATTGCCCAAAAATAGGTGACACATAGCAGTGCTTGGACAACGAATAACTTGCTCTCTAAGCAATCTTTCAACTGGGGTGCATTGATCATCTGGTCAAAATATCCTTAAAGTGATCATCAAGAAGGGCATAGTGCTCATGTCAAAATATCATCATAAACATCATAAGGGCAATCTCTAGAAAACATCCAGAAACCTAATTTTGACAGAACATTTTGGTTTCTTGAAATTACATTGTATGACCAAATCTTGAAACACAGAAACCCCAAATTTGACCTACTTTTCATGGTCTTGGATCATCATGAAACATGGCCTACATGTTTCCCTCGATAAAGGGCATATAAAAATATAATTATTTTTGGAAGTGCAGATACCCTGATTTGACCTAATTTTGAAACGTAGAAACCCTAATTTTGACTTTCTTTGAATTCGACCAAAATTAAACCCTATGCAAATCTTCATAAAGGGTAGTTACAAATGTAATCAGATTTAAAGAAAGATTAATTTTGTAAAGGTAGAAAGAGATAGAAAAAATTGATTTTACATTTTTGTATTCTTCACCTACCCTTGCCTATGCCAAGTGCTGATTGCAAATGCAAGCATGGGGAACCTGCTGAACTTGATGTCTCTCTGAAGCTATGTACTGGTACGAGTGTAACTTGCTCTAAATATTACTCGCAAGATATTTGTCCAATTTTTAACTTTGAGTAATGAAAACCTGTGAGACAATGTTCTAAGTTTGAATATAACACTCATGAACTGTTGATGCTGAATGATGAACTTTTGATGATAAGCTCATCCTGTAATTTATCCACGATCTGTCGATGTCGAGTATCTGCAAATGTTTCCACAAAATGTGGATGCTGAATCCATCAAAACGAACTTTGAAGTAGTTCATTTTGAGTGTTAACAATGTTTAGCTATAAACCAGGGATGGGTTTCATTAGTCCCTTAATAAACAAAAAACAAAGTCATGATAGTGAGATGCTAAGCATAGTAACATTTCCAACTAGAGGAGTGATCTTTGTAGCAATCCTTTTTGCCCCCTTGTACATTAGGGATCTTGGTTTTAGGTGAAGCTTTGTAGCTTTGACTATCATTTCCTCACCAAGATGGCATGAGGAGCCTGTTCAGCATTTGTTTTTTTTTTATATGAAACCTTCCCAAATCTAAAATAATTCAAAAGCCCCATATTCATCTGATGGTCCCCAAAATTTACACCTTTACCCCTTTCATCCTTAACCCAGATCTATATATAGAAACCTTTCCAAATGTAATATAATTCAAAATCCCCATATTCATCTGATGGTTTCCAAAATCTACACCTTCACCCCTTTTAATCCTTAACCCAGATCTAGGCTTGGATTCATTAGGACTAGGGACTACATAGTGTATGAAACTCACTATCTAATAAGTACACTTGAAATTCCAGGTTCCTTGGCTATCTTATTTGCTTGATTGTGTATCTTTGAACAACAGTTTGGGATGTTGTTCTAGCTGTCAGTATTCATTAGCTTAGAGTACTCCACTGTTATTTTGCATTGATTGATTCTCTTGCTTTGTTAAAAGACACTTTTATTTTAAGGTCTTGCCACTTGGCCAGGACAGTGGTATAACATGGTGCAATATTTTATAGGACTGAAAATGATAGCAGGCTTATTTTTGGACAAAAATCTTAACCACATCCACTTTATTCATGTTTTTGATAACATAACACCAAAAGGTACACTGCTGTTCTCTTTTTTACTAGAATCAAGTTACATGGGTGGTTATTACATTTTCCTTTTGAGCCTTGGCACAAGGCTGTGATGCACGAGGGAACAAATGAGGGTGATTGTTTGGCTCTATGGTGCCATATACAAAGGACAGTTTTCTTAATCAAATTGGAGTGGTATAGTTTCCTTTTTAAAGGTTTTTGAGTATTTGTCGTAAGTGTCTTTGTGAGTCACGCTTAGCTTCCTTTCCATGAAAGACAAAATGAAAAATCACTTGGCCAAAATCCATGTTGATTTTTTGTATGTACTATCAGCTAATACATACTTCAAAATGAATTATTATTGAAAATTTGCAATATATGTACCTTGTAAACTTTCATATTTGTGAACCATATCTTTTTTTTCCCCTTTGAATTTTAGTCTATTTTTAATTTCTTTTATTTTTTGATATTTAGTTGAACACTTGTGAAACTTTTTAGTTTTTGGTATTTCTAAGTCCACTGTTTGAGTCAACTCCCCTAACTTTGTGAAATACCTAGTCTGTTTTACTCAATTCCCTTTGGGTTTTGAACTAACTTGTTAATTAAGTAGCCAAGAGTTAATTACGTTTTAAAAAGTTACAATTGGATTTTGCTATTAGTCAATTTGAGTGGGTCCATTTTAATGTAGTTAGAAAACCAATAATTGTTATCACCTTGTTGCGTGATATTTTGGACAAGGATCATGAGGATGAACTGAGTGTGCGCTGAAAGAAAATTCATCCCTTAACTCTGTGCAATCCTTTTTACACTTGGTCACTGCATCCTGTTTGTTATGTGGGAAGTTGAGAAAGCCAGTTTCTTTCCTATATCTCTAGGAGCAGGAAATTGTGTACAAGTTTCTACAATTCAGCATATTTTGAGAAATGACACATTTAAAGTTTTTGGAAACGAGGAATCACCATTTCTACAGTTAGRATCTATGATTAGGTATGAAATTTTTTATAGTTATGGTGTCCATAGAAATGTCCATGCAATTTCTTCTGCCAAAATCACCCAGGAGTTGCAGTTAAATCCAAGCCTGCTTGAAAATGWCCCTCTTACATAAGTGAGACAGTCCAYGAGGGGTGAAACATCTAAAAGATTTGAACCTTGGTGGGGGGTATAAAACACTCTTGTTTTTCCCTCTAACCAGGGCTCCATCGATCATTCTTTGAGACTTGCTCAATGTTTCCCTAAAGTTTTTGTACCGGGATCTCTTGTAGGGAAATGACCCTCTTACATAGGTCAGACAGTCCATGAGGGGTGAAGTCCCGAAAAGATTTGAACCTTGGTGGGGGGTGTGAAACAATCTTACTTTGCCCTCTAACTGGGGCTCTGTGGACCATTTCTTTGACGCTTGCTCAATGTTTCCCTAAAGTTTTTGTACCGAGATCTCTTGTGGGGAAATAAGCTCAGAGACTAAGGTTTTAGTTTTGTAGCTTTCTTGAGTCCTTCCATGCTTCTTCACCTTGGATTGCCTTAGAATACTCTTGGAAAAATGGTGTTATCACATTTGGGGAACTTTATAATTTGCAAACCAAAGAGACTTGGACGAATAGCAAATATGCCATTTAATTTAGGTGGAATCCCTTCATACCATCCTTCTTGAGTTGAAGGTCCCTAGGGATTTTATCATTTATGAACTTGTTCTAGGTTGTCTAAGATAGAACCAAACAAAAATAAAGAAATTTGTATAGCTGTAGATATGGCTTTCGTAGATGGATAAATCTCCTATATTCCTACTATGTGTTTGTGGTTATGATTTTATTAAATCCATTTGTGCCTGGCTGTGCAGTAACTTGATTTGTTATTTATTGATGTCTATTGCTATTATTTGATTGAACTCTTTGCATATATGGCTATTTTGAATAAACTTTTACCATCATCATTTTAGATCCTCTAGCAGCCTCTGTTGCACTTCCTCAGATAAATCTTGATAATGTTGAACTTGAAGAATTATAAAGGATTAAATTTTTAGAATTTGACTTACAAAAACTTCCATTTAGAAGAAATGTTTTGGTGAAGCTAAAAAAATTGCACACTTTGAACACTTGGTGTAGTGAAGGCACACCACTGTAACATAATTGCTTGTATGTCAAAATGCATTTTACAAGTGCCCTAAATTCAAGCAAATTTTATTAATATTTGCGAATTTAGTGTTATAATTCTAACTTCTTAGTTGTTGCTGTAGAGCCTTGTTTGGTATATTTTATAATTGGATTGATTGGATATTATACCGACTTAAATTCTTGCATTTTCCAACCCTCTGTGACTTTGTGCTGTATAATGAAGTCAATTGCACCTGTTAAGTTAAATAGTCTTGTTCTTGAAAGTAATTCTAGCATATTGTTCCTGAGGGTATGAACTTGTCAATGTGTCCTTCAAAAGAAATTGTATAGATATCTCATTTTCAGAAAATAACATTCTAATATTTATGGAATGAAAAGTTTTCATAGGACAAGACATTAATTTGAGTGTGGTTTGATTCTGTTTGATCTTGTGTGATATAGTTATGCTCTTAAATTATGGCTGCATTTATTGACAATTGATTTCAGGCTCGCAAAGAGGAGGATCACTAAAGGGGAAACCCCACCAGTAAAAGAGGACATGACAGAATCTTCGACAAAAAGGTATGGCATGCACTCTAAGTGAGTCTGGTTTCATAACTCTGTCTTTATCTTTTTGTTGTTTTAGATTGTTTCTTTATGACTTTCTGATTCGTGATGCAGGGGAGCAAATTCTTCCAAAAGTAGGAGGGAATCTAGGTCTCAGTCAGATGTGAAGCCTGATAACAATGGGGCATTGGTAAAAAGTGTAGATGCTGGTTTATCTGAAAAGAATGCTTCAGAAGCCATTGCAGACCCTATTATGTCTCCAGAAAATACTGATCAACCGACAAGTGGCAGTAGGGCAAGGAAACAAAAACAAGGTAAACACCATCTATGAAAACATGTATCTGTATATCTGATTTGTACTATTATTAACAATGGATTTGAACTATAATACTTCCTTAGAAAGAAGACTGATATCTGCTTCTTCAGAATCCATTATATGTCATTAAAAAAGGTCCTTTTGTTTCATCTCTCGTACAAGTCTTTGTCTAGGTGCCACTAAGTTCTCATCTTTGGTGTGGCCTTCTGAAGTTTTCAATTTCTTTTTGAGGTTAGCCATTTATTCAATGTGTTGCTGAATTAAATGTAAGGTTTGCTGAATGTTAAACTCACTTTCGATAGAATATTATAAACTAACATTAAACAGAAATGAGTGTTGCTTATGATAGAAAGCTATTGCTTGAAATTTAAAGTGAGAATGCAGAAAAGTTTTTCAGAAGTGTTTCTCCCAGCAATGGTAGTTGATTATTTGTAATGTTTACTCCAGGGAAATAAACTGCTAGATTTGTTTTGGTGTCGTCTTCTATAGCATAATTATGTTTGAGCATTTCCCTAAAATTGTTTTCTCTAGCTACATTTGGCCTTAAAATTGCAGTAAAATTTGGCCTTTGTGTGGCTAAACATGTAAAATTTTGTTACAGATGAATCATACAAGTAAACAAATGGAACTCAGTGATTTTTTATATCCCAGAACTAGAATTTTGGGAAATATTGTTACCCTTTCTATTGTTTCATAATTTATTGAAGTGATTGTAAATTTCTCTTTTTGGAATGCCAATCAATTGTTTGAATGAGAGAGATTTAAAAGTGTAACAATGAATAAAGCTTCTAGGTACACAAATGTGCTTATTTCTGTTTGAAAATGTTTGTACTTGGCTACTATTAAGAAGTTGTGAATAAGGTTGTAGAAATTTGCCTTCAAGAGCATCTGGAAGTGTATAGGCAGGGTGATGTGAAGATTAAAGCCATGGTTAACTAGGAAAACTACATAAACCTATTTTCATTTATGAAATCCTTGCTCCCAACCTTGTTTTTCCATGGTGGTATAGACGTTGGAGATTCTGTTTTGAAAATCTTTGTAGCTGTTTCTGTGCAACTCTATGCATCCAGCCTCCCTTCTTTGTTTGAATAAGAGTAAGACTTTGCAAGTTTCAAGCATTATAAGGTGGTTCGTTTAGTTATTTATAAGACTGCCATTTTTATTTCAATATACTGATTTACAGTTGCAAGACTTCATTTTTTGGTATTATAATGTATATTAAACAATGCCTTGGGAAATTATATCCATGTAATTGAATTTTTGGCAGTTTGTCTGTAAATTTTTTCCACTAGTATGTATTTCTCCTTCTACAACATTTTGCTTGTTGAATTTCAACAAAACTTCAATCTTCGGGACAAAGATTTTATGTAAAATTTTCCATATTTTTATCCTTGTTTAGAAAAGGAAATGAATTTATTTGAACATGATCAAAATTACAACTATGATGAATTTTAATCTTAAATCATGCCTAATTTAGCAGTGTTTTCTATTGTTTTTTAATAGTGATTCAGATAGGTGAAGCTACAATGCACAAGTAATAATATAAATACCCTGGTTGCCGAACCGTCCCCCCCCAGTCTGGACCCCTGAACCACGCTCTGAGCGGGAGCATCCCGTAACCGCGCTCCCCCACACGCTCCCGACCTCCCGAACCTCGCTCTCGACCTCTCCCCCACGCTCCCTGCCAATAGCGGAACCTCCCCCGCGCTCCAGGGCCGCTCTCGAACCTATAGCCCGCACTACCTCCACGCTCCGAACCACGCTCTTGAACCCACTCGGACGCTCCCTGAAAAATGGCCACGACTTTTTTCCATAATGTTTTGTACATTGACTAACATGTTTTGCAGGGTCTTCCAAAAGCTTTTTGGGCATCTTTTGCCCCAATTAACTTGCTGTTTTTCAGGTTTAGCAATCAGACAAATGGAAACTCTACCCATTTTTCGAAGATTGGGGGCTTCTAGGACCCTTCAGAAGTACCTTGTACTTTAATAAATCATTTTAAAAGCTTGTAAACCTCATTGATCCATCTTTATAAGGATTACAAGTCTCCAAAGAAAGAGACCATTGTAACCGAAGCAATAAAAGAGTGGGCTACACAGCGCCTGTTTTCTTTCCCCCTGGGGGGGATTTGTGTCTTGTGGTGTGCTTGTTTATATTGCTTCAAGTCTTTCAAATTTTGCAATTCATCACCTAAGGAAAGATACAATTTATGTATGTAAAAAAGTCTTAAGTCTAAGTCTAGTATGTATTTGTATTTGTCTAAGACTCAGCTGAGTAGGCTGGTTTGGTACCAAACCGGCTGAGTTGTTCTTTGACTCGGCTGGTTTGGTACAAAACCGGCCACCGAACCAATTCCATAGCTGAGTCGATTCGGCCTGCCATCAACTTGGCCAGTTTGACCGGTTCGATTTGAACCGGGCGGGTTCTAAAAACTCTGGTATCAGGTTAGTTAGGTTATGAAGTTCTGGTACCATGTTAAACAATGAGTAGACAAGATACGGAAAATATACAATACAAGAATTTAAATTATAAATGGAGTCGTTGGATAAGTGACGTAGATCCCCCTGTTTGTTTATTCATGTTGTGGTTTATAATTCCTACCTCAGGTAAGCATTGTTACTGCTGACACTTTATAACTAATGACATTTGATTAAAATCACTTTACTATTGGATTGTTGGTACTACAACAGATTATAAACAATTAAAATTGTAGAAGAGCCTCGAGTGACATTTTCCAATTAAATTTGTAGAAGAGCCTTGAGTGACATTTTCGAAATAAACTGTTGAGATAGGTTGTATATTGACCCGAAACACGAGTCTCACTGTTCTTGTTGGTTGGTGAAAAAATGTCGCGACGAAACAGCAGAAGATTAAATCAGCAAATAAAACACTCATCGAGAAAGACAATGAAATCTATAAGCCTCAAAAGCACAACCAAATTTTACTAACATAAGTCGAGAGTTTAATTGCGAAAGAAGCAATTAACAGGAAGCCAGTATAATATTCGAGGTAAATAATCATTGATTGATGAAATTACTCCCCCAAAAGACAGATCTAAGTGCACTAAGATCTGTCATCCTAAGATGTTAATTGAAGAAAACTGAGGTCCTAACAGGCTGCCAACTAAGGTCTGTCTTTGACCTTGAGATTGGCTCTAAGTTTCAATCTTCAAAACTGTCCTTTGCTGTTTTAGGACAGCAAACAGTTTAATGACTTTCTGCCCATAATTTTTTGTAGGTTAAGTGTTCTTTGAGGTGCCTTTGCAAGTGTTTTCGTAACCCAAAGTTAGCACATGCAATATAACTCAAAACAAGTAACACTTCCTCTAGATCTTAACAACACAAGTAAGCTGATCTACACTCAAGCATGCATGAAATGAACACAGGTATTCTTGGTCAACATGACCCTGGATAAAACCCCCCTGGGGAAAACCAGTTTGGAATGGAAGTATATATAAGTGGTGTCTAAAGCATGAGATACAACAAGAAATACAATATAATGGAACCTGTATACAAAGCAATCTCCTCTGTAGACTTGCCAAAGGAACCAGGTAGAAATGTGCCTAAGACTAGTGCACCTCTTTCTCTTGTTGCCAAATCCACTGAAGTGAAGCGCCTTTGACCCTGGGTGCTCTGAAGAAGAATCCATTGTACACAAATGTGCTCTTGTGTACTACCTCTCCACTAAAACAAACAGATCTGACTTCCTCCAACTGTAGCTCCTCCTTGCTAGGTGTGCGTCCTCCTCCAAGCAAGTGTGATCACCACTAAATAATAGGGTCCCTAGCTGTCATAGCTCCTCCATGAATAGAGAAGCGCCCGAGCTGCCCTCTTCCAATGCCTCCAACCTCATGCCCATGCTCTTCCTCAAACTCTCCAAGTGAACATAAGAGTGAATGAGCCTCCTTAGGCCTCTTGCGCCCTCTTTGAGCAAATCATAAGGAAACCTAAATGGGGATGGCTAGGATCATCCCAAGCCATCCCTAATCAATGGTTGAGATCATCCTGCAATAATCTCAACTCAAAACCCACTTTGGGTTAAGTTCCCTTAGTTTACTTTATGTCCCTCAATTCACCCACAAAGTGAATTAATAGTCACTTTAGGCTAAAATGATCAAATTTCACTTTTGACTTAAATCTCCAAGTCAAAGTGAAATTATACATGAAGTACAAAGTACAAGAGCACCAACATCTCTCTTTTGTGGTTAGAGGCTCCAAACCACAAGGGAACCACTTCTCGAGGTACACCAAAACTCAACATTAATCATGATCAGTTGGAGGAATGAGAAAAGGAAAACGAAAGTTTTAACTCATACTCAGTGATGAAGTTGAGGTTAGGTTTTGATGAATCTCTACCTATTGTATCTATCTTATCTACCAAAATTCCAACATCCAAAAGTCTATTGTATTGACATCCTCATTACTAGGAAAGTTTGTATTTTCACATTTCTCAATGTCTCTGAGCTAGCGATGCTGTAATAATATCCAAAGTCGTTTTGTGCAAAATTTTTGTCAAGATTGATTTCGAATGGATATATTTCTGAGAACATCAATATATAAATGTCATTGTATAGTGAACTTACTGTCCTACCTCTTATTATGCTTCATGGATGAAGCATCTCAAGAACGGGCATGCCATATTGATATAACTAAACATTATAATTAATATGTATGTAAATTATTGCCTATGATGCTTAGACGTGCCCTCTTTGCACATCTTCTATATGTAGGTACATTATCTAATATATGCAAATCATTTTCTATATACTATTTTATTATTATTTTTCCATTAATTGACGATGGTTCGTGAGGAGGTTCCTCACAGAAAAATGTTGGTATGACATGTTAGAAGTTAGCATGCCCGTTGCACCATAGACTTTTCACAATATGCTAGTCAGTCATATCTTCTATATGTAGGTACATTATGTAATATATGCAAATCATTTTCTATATACTATTTTATTATTATTTTTCCATTAATTGACGATAGTTCGTGAGGAGGTTCCTTACAGAAAAATGTTGGTATGACATGTTAGAAGTTAGCATGCCCGTTGCACCATACAATATGCTAGTCTATTGTCTCAAGTATTAATTAATTTTAGCTGTTCAATTCAACTGGTTCTGTGATATCAAATCTAAGCACACCATAGACTTTTCACAATATGCTAATCTATTGTGTCAAGTATTAATTAATTTTAGCTGTTCAATTCAACTGGTTCTGTGATATCAAATCTAAGCTCCCTGTGCCTTAATGTAGCTGTTCAATATGGTTTAAATTTTGCAGCAAATGCCATGTTCAAACCATATATAGTCTTGAATTCTTTTTCATCTTTTGAAATCCATTTTTGGAATTATTTAACGAAGGGGTCTCACACATCAATTTGGTCTCAAGGCTAGGCTTTGACCTTAAAAATAGATTATTGTTTATTATTATAAATCTGCTCTATTGCCAAATTAGGACAAACTAAGAGCATGGCTATTTTCTGAATATGGTTAGGTTACTAGTAGATATTTGTGACTATCATTGCAAACTCATTCTTTGAATACTCTGATGTGTATTGATGGGTTTAGTCAGAATTTTGTTTAATAGTGGAGTGACAACTGGTACTCTTTAAAATTAATTTTCAACTGTTAATCAGGAGAGGGTGGAGATCCAGAAAACAAAACTCAAAACTATAGATAGGTCTTAAGATTCAAATCCTCCATGCATGAACAATGCTTATTACCTACCCATGAATTAGCTTAGGAAATACCTGAGATATGTTGCAAGATTCAAATCTTTCAAGCATGAGCAATGCTTATTACCTATCCGTGAATTGGCGTAGGAAAGACCTGTGTATGGAATGGAATAGTCAAATTACTTAAATCCATTGTTTTTGGTCATTTGTTTCTTTCAAATGCTTATTTGCTGCGCAAGACCCTGAGAAGCTTGTTTTGGAATATTCTCTCGTTCTTATTAAATTTGATTTCTGGATTTGTCTTTGTATTTAACAAAAATATTATTTCCTGGTTGTTGGCTACCTGAAGGAGGGGAGAGCAGAAAGGGTAGACAAGTGACATCTTCGAGTACACCAACAGATGGAACTGTGAAGAAATCTAAAGGAACTAGAGGAGTCAAAAGTGGAACAGACCAGGATAAAACAGGGATTTCATCCGATGGTGGGGCAAGGAACTCAGATGATGAACCTCTGGTATACTAAAATTTGTAACAGTATTTTCTTTCTATTTTAGCAAGGATTGTATGATATCGGCACCTCTCAAGTTGTTTCCCTTAAAATGCAGAATACATGGAGGTCACGCTCACGATCTGAACAGTAAGATTTGGGGATAGAGCTTTGTCTTATATTGGTAGGAGGAATAGGCTCATGTTATCAAATCCTATTTGGCTGGCAACCATTTCTGTTTGACAGTTTCATTAGATGTCCTGATTCACCTCATTATAAATTCCAATCATTTTATAGTAAGTTCATGATCCTTGTATTATGAATGCCACGGTGGCCATGATCTGTGTATGCCTTTTTTCTTTTGCACAGGCTCTTGCAGTTGTTCTACAGGCGTGTTCTAATAAATACAATTTGCAGTATTCTTATTTTTTTATGAGCTGTATTTAACATCACCCTCTTTTCTTTAATTGATGTTTCCGCGTTGATCATATAATTTGCTTCCTCCATGGCTAGATTGTGTCAGTACATAGATACACTTGTAAGCGATAGCTCTTTGATCTAATAATAGCTCCAGTCTGCATTTTTTTGCCTCATGAATTGAGGACATTGTTTGTGTATTAAAGGATTTGTGGACCATAGCTATTCATGTTGGATCATTTTTATCAGTGTCGAAAGACTAGCATTACTTGTACAAGACCAGGTGTTTTTTCATGTATGATATTTTCATATTCAGTGATTTTTCTATGTTTTTTCTCTTAGAAAGTAGTTGCAGAACAGTTTCTCTTTGGAGTCATTTTGGCAGTTTGCATGCAGTGTAGGGAATGCACTTAAGAAATATTTGACCACCTTGTTCAGATTTGCTACGAACATAATTTCGGACTATTTACTACTGAGATAATGTTGGCCCATGGAAGCAAATATATTTTAATGTTTTCCCTTATCAGGCGATCCCTTGTGCATTATAAGCACTTCATGTCTGTTGCCTCTGAAGTGATTGCAGTGGATTCAGTGATGAAGTGTAAGTGATTCTGTTTCCATATTGGTTTTATCCCTTTATTCGGTTCTGTAATTGATCGATGGGCATTATTTATTTTTTAACTAGAGAAAATTTGCGAGTGAATTTCAGGGCAAAGTTGTTTTCTTGCAACATCTAAAAAACAGTTCTACATCTTGATGACCAGGGCAGTTGAGTAAAATAATTCTCTTTTATTTAACTAAATTTGTGAATTTATTGGTTCTATCCATTTAATGGCGTTTATGAAATTGTATCTGCATCTTTCGCATGCTGTTTCCATACTCTTTTCTGGAAGTTATATTACTTCTATTTTGCCATTACAACATTTTCTACAAGATAAATGTATAGCGTAGGTATACATACAAGTAGTTTTCCACCCCAGCCAAATGGTCACGTTAGTCTATTCTTAATAAGTAGAAAAGTAAGTCCTTTTATGTTACAAGTTACATGAGCAAGCATGCTGCTTTTAAGGGATGATGAGAATGGGTAATGATCTGTAGCCAATGATCTTTTGTGATCTCTTGTGATGAGTCCGGCGAAGTTGTTTACTTGCGACATCTTTAAGAAGGTTTTACATCTTGATGATCTAGGCAGTTGAGTAAGCTAATTGCCCTTTTTATTCAACGGCCAAGTTTGCGAATTGACTGTTTCTGCACACATTTAATGTTGTTTCTGAAATTGTATCTGGATCTTTTGACAATGCTGGTTACATACTCGACTTACACATTGTATAACCTAGGTATAGATGTGAATAGATTTTCCTCACTAGCTAATGACCATACTGGTGTAATCCTTAATAAGTAGAACAATAAGTCCTTTACGTTACTAGTATGCGAACAAATATGGCTCTTTAAATGGATGGTAGGTAATGATATCTTGCCAATTATGTGTAGTGATACAGATGGGTGTCTTTTCTTTAATGTATCTCAGTCTACAGGATCTACCTGTATCTAGTAGTAGCTTTGCTTAACCGAAATCTTGGAACACATGTTATGGTTACTTTTGGGTTTTGTTTTCTATTTAAGACACTGTCTTCAAGCCTATCAAGCTTTAGTATTTTTTGAGCATTGTTCTGGTATTTTGACCTTACGTACTGACTGGCCGGCATGCCCAATCACTATAAATGAAGGAAAAATGCTATTGGAATGCAATTTAAAAACTAGTCGAGGTCTGCAATTGGAATGCAATTTGCAAATGAGTTGAGGTCTACATGATATAAGTTTCTTCTTTATGTGGTGATATGGAGGCTTGAACAAATTTTAGTTGAAAATAAATGCAATGTCAGTTCTGTTTAAGATTTATAAGATGCACTTGATATCTGAGAGGACAAGATTAAGGTGAAAATGTTGAGATTGGGCATGCACATATTTACAAGTGCATCATTTTTCACGGAGTGCTGCAGGAACATATACTGCTCTATTTTTTCCTTTGGCTTGTTTGAGATTGATTCCAAATTTGGTGGTGAAAGTTGTGCCAAGCTGGAAATCCATTGGATCAAGTAGTTGGGGTGGAACGAGTAACTTCCCTTTTTGAGTCCATGGACATTAACTTCGCATTTTACTAATAGCTTCTCTCGAGTTTTTGAAAAGTTGTTATGGACCATTGAAACCATACTCTGTTATCTATCTGTGCATTCATCTCATCTTCTGTTAAAGACATCTTTATGAAGTCTAATTCTTAGCATTTCAATATACAATCACATGATTACAGTTAATGACGGGTTGCTGTTTTACTATCAGTACAATATATTCACATTTGAGCATATAAGATGTTTTCAAACATAACCATGTGTGATTCTTCTATATACACATCTTTTTCTAAATGAGGGATACAATCACTATATTTCATTGATGGCACAGATGACATTCTACTTCTGTTTAAATGACCAGATGACATTCCAATGCTTAAACAGAATTGATCAATTTCAAATTGAAATATTTAAAGAGCTTAAACTATTAAATACTCTCAAATCACAACTAGAATAAACGTTATTAAAAACTTGATCCATTAAAATCTAACTAGAGGAAATGTTAGTAATAACTTGAGCATATTATTTAACCTGTAATATTATGGATGTTGGTTACGAGGACAGTTCGGGTTTCGACTATGCCAATCAAGTTTCTTTCCGGTTCCGATGGCGCTGTTTCATCGGTGAATAAACAAATGACCTGCTAGCAAACCAATACATAAAATAATGCATATTAAACAACATAATTGCAATTTTACAAGCATCATAAACAGTATCTAGTTGATTACCCTTAAGAAAAACTGCATTTATTGGCAATTTTGGAAATATATTGTATGACAAAGTAAATTTATTAAGCATTTATTCTACCATCATTACTATTTTGGAAAGATAATTGCACCACAAAGTAAACATGTGTGAGAATTTTCTTTTGATGCAACAAATTACTTAATATCTTATCAAGATTTAACAATGTGAAAACTAATTAGTACTCTACATGCACACTTTCTATGAAAATTCATGTTAATGTTATTTTTTTTCGTTTGTTTAAATACATGATTTTGGAGCTATTTGCTAATTCGAAAATATTTGATGTTTGATAATTGTTTGAGGTATGGATTATATGAATTTATAAGAGAGTAATATAATGCACAATTTAAATAAATTGTTCATAGCCACACGGTGCCAACCAACTAGTAACTTTTAAAGCATGTGAGTCATTAGTTATGAGCCTTTTCTACCAACCTATAGAGGGCGAAAATAGTGTGTTTTAAGTTGATTCTACTTACTTTTGAGGTAACTTTTAAAGCATGTAAGTCATTAGTTATGAGCCTTTTCTACCAACCTATAGAGGGCGAAAATAGTGTGTTTTAAGTCGATTCTACTTACTTTTGAGGCCTACAATGTAGGGAGATATTTGTTAGTCAATTCTACCAACTTTTGAGGCATATGATGTGTGGATGGATGTCATTGTTGACCAACTAGTCACTTTCAATTGGGTATAAGCCTCCTTTACCAACCTAGAGAAGAAGAAACGAGTGGATTATAATGTTATAGGATATGTTTTGTTCGTCAATTCTATTTTTTTAATGTATGTTAGGTGATGGGTGTTAATATTCTCCTTTTAATTAATTTGAAGGAAGTTTGATATGGTTACCATTCTAGAGCATAGGACATAATGATCACTATTGAATTCATGGAATGCATTAGTTTTAATGAAAAAGTGGTACTTTGTATGTTTTGTTTTTGCATTTCAAAGGAATTTTAGGATGACTTCATTGCTATTTTAGGATGACTTCATTGTTGACCAACAAATCACTTTAGGATTGAGTATGAGCCTCCTCTACCAACCTCTAGAGGGTGAAAATAGTGGATTATAAAGATGCAAGATAATTTTTTTGTCAATTCTTTGGGGCATGATGTTAATTTTCACCTTATAATTAATTTGAAGGGGTTTTGAAAGGTTACCATTCTAGAGTATAGGACATGATCACTTTTTTTTTTTGTAAGTTAGAGAGATGTATTAAAGCCTTCTGTCTGTAAAAAAATTCAGCTGTCATGGTGAATAGTGAGATAGTGGCTGCATCGCTCAGATGGGAAACCAATGCGATCGCATGTCCATACAATTCACAATTGTTCAAACAGTTCACAGTTGCAGTAAAAAGAGAAAAAAATTCCCTTGTGACAAATTGTTGTTCTAAGACTTGAAACTAAGGTGCCTCGCAGGGCTAGAACCAAGAGAAGTAATTTGTCTAAAGACAAAAAAAACCAAGAAAACTTGAGAAAGTTGTTTTCATCCAGAGCTGGGCCTGGCTTCTGTTCTTTTTGAGGATCCTGCACAATATTCGTGGTTGAAGTCCCTATTGTTAAGGTTTAAGCTATTATTAGGTTTCTTTTCATTTCACTAGATAACAATAGCATAGATAGGATCATTGAGAAATACAAAATCACAAGAGACATTATTTTTCTTGGGAAACCCTCATGGGGGAGAAAACCCAACTAAAACTTCCTTAATATAGATAGCCAATAGAATGCCAAGAGATAACTCAAACAAATACATAAAGTCCTCTTCAAGAAGTGCGTCTCTCTCTCTCTCTCTTCTTCAACTACAGAACCAAACGTGCGCTTTGATGATCAAGTGAGTGTGTCCAAATGAGGCGCTAGCCTCTTTATTTATACAATTTGGTGGAGGTGTCTTTTTAGTGGCAGGGTTGACTTCTCAATCTGGGTGGTTATAACCACCTTTAATATATTTTGGGGTCGACTTCTCATTCTGCCTATTACAATTAGGGTTTGACCAATCCGCAAAATGGGATTTGGTCATTTACAATACTCGACAGGATCAATCCACAAAAGGGGATTGATCTAATGAATAATACATCAATAATAATTAGAATACTCTTTGCAGTGACATTATTTCAACACTCCCCCTTAACAAGAAGGGTATTCTATAACGACATCAGGCGAGAGAGAGGACAATATCATCAACATCTTGGAACACTCACTGACATATCTATAAATCATCGAAAGTTTTTCTCATTATCAACATCGTCATTCACAATTGAGAGCTGGAATGATATCATCATCTTCATCAACACGGATTAGTATAAAACTAATACATCATCATCACAGGACGAGGCTGGTCACATCATCATAGCACGAGGTTGGCACATCATCACAACAATTAAGCTGGCAACACCACACAACAATTAAGCTGGCAACACCACACAACAATTAAGATGGAATCACAACACAATAATTAAGCTGGTAATACAACACAACAATTAAGCTGGAACCACAACACAACAATGAAGCTAGCAACACCACACAACAATTAAGGTGGAATCACACAACAATTAAGCTAGCAACACCACCACAACAATTAAACTGGAATCACAACACATCAATTAAGCTAGGAACAACACACAACAATTAAGCTGGAATCACAACACAACAATTAAGCTGGCAACACCACACAACAATTAAGTTGGAATCACAACACTAGGCTGGCTCATCAACACAACAATTAAGCTGGAATATCATCAACACGAGGCTGACGTTACAACACTACGTTGGCAACATCAACACAACACTACTCCCTTTCGAGGGAGGTCCTTTCGGACTATACCAAGCTTATCTCGAAAGTGCTCAAACTTTACACGATATAGATGCTTGGTCAACACATCAACAACATGTTCATCCGTGCTAATGTATTGGAGTTTTATGGTTCCTCTCTGCACCATGTCACGGGTGTAATGATATCAGATCTCCATGTGTTTTGACTTGTCATGAAATACATGATTCTGTGTCATCTTTATGCAGCTCTGGTTATCACGTAGGATTATGGTTGCTTCCATCTTTAGGTCGAATAGACCTGTCAACAACTTTCAAAGCCATATGGTTTTCACAGCTGGCAGAACACACAACAATGAATTCTGCTTCCGCTGTGCTGAGAGCAATGCTTGTTTGCTTTCTACTCTGCCATGAGATCATGGCTGATCCCAAACTGAAACAACAACCTGAAGTGCTCTTCCTGTCAGAGACACTTCCAGCCCAATTTGAATCAATGTACCCACTCAGTGTGAAATTATGATCTCCATCATAATTGAGACCATAATGTACCCTTGAAGTACCTCATCACATGTTTTGCAGCAACTAGGTGAACATGTCAGGGTTCTACCAGAAACTGACTCAATGTGTTAACGACAAAACAAATGTCTGGTCTGGTGTTCATCAGATACAACAACGATC
>ML783321.1:352631-381656 GCA_009831015.1 Picea engelmannii | reverse complement strand
CTCATCATTCGAACATACTATCGGCTCCATTATTTGAAAAACGACTGGGATCCACCTGTTGTGTGAAATCAACAACTGATATTTCTAAGGAAATAACCTAAGTGTTCTCTCAACCAACTAGGTCTGCTCTTATCCTATTAAACCATAAGTTGACACACGTCATTCCATGGAACATGCTAACTGCCATGATGGCACACCATGTCATCATGACATCATCCCTCCCTTTTATCACTCGCCAAGTGAACTAGAGGGATCCCTGACAAACCAATGACTGCCAATGACTTTGGGTCTTCTTCTTCGTCGAACTTCATGAAAGTCCTAGCACTCGATCAGTCTCATAAATGATGCATTCCCCCAATGAAGGGTCATGATCTACTCACCTTACCAGATAAATGTCCATGAGTCATTCCAACTCAAAACTTGGGTATTTCATAGGATAAAAATCCAATTTAGGACTTAGTTGAATTCGATGCTCTAATAGATTCAATTTCTAAGGTTCATCAGGTTTCCTAGAACTCAAAACCCACTCTGAGACTAGCTAAGGATTTCTTGATTCCTTGGGGATGAAGTTTGCATATATTGAAAGCTTTCCAATTAATACATGTGGAAGGTTTAACGAGGCCAAGGCTCTTTGAAATACACAAAGACTTTCCTCATGCACCAGATCATTCCCTCTGCTATCCTTGAGTAAATATTCTGTTCATATCCTGTAAAATTTCCACTCAAGAACAAGAGATTCCCT
This sequence comes from Picea engelmannii, assembly GCA_009831015.1. Taxonomy (NCBI): domain Eukaryota; kingdom Viridiplantae; phylum Streptophyta; class Pinopsida; order Pinales; family Pinaceae; genus Picea; species Picea engelmannii. The sequence continues at coordinate 380,914 of ML783321.1, read as the reverse complement.
CAAGGCACATGGTTCTTTAAAACCTACAAGGACCTCCTGGTACCAGGGCACTCAAGTCACCCTCCAATGAATATGTTTTCCATATCCTGTAAAWWTTCCTCCCAAGATGAAGGATCCTCAAGGACASAAACTACCCATACCTTTCTTAATTTCATGAGTTAACAGATTAAGCAATGAAAAAAAACAAGCATATTCCATTTTACTAAGGAATTCAATTCATTATTTCCATGAATTCATATTTCCCTTTTAAATTAGAAAACCAYATGTTTACATGATCAATACGCATCAAAYCGGTCAAGTTAAACACTTATCTATTTAGGGAAATATCAACAACCGATTGACTGAGAGAGGAAAACTTTMCTCCCAACCTTAGGAAATACTACATAGTGCTTTCCTATAGTATGCCACCCCCGTGCCAATCCATTATATCACAAGGAGAATGGTTTAGTTGGTTMTCAAKCTTAGAATGATCCAATAAGGCTACTCTCCTTCCTCCAATGGAAACACCATAAGTTTCCCTTTTAACACTGAGCTAAGGACTTCCATAAGTTTATGAGGTACCCTCCCAACTAGATTTCCTTTACAAAAAGAGTCCCTTCTATGCTATACAGTCCCTTGGTGACCTCCCTTACCAGTTATGATTTCTTTCCAGTGAGTACCAAGTTGCATTCCTCTGTAGCTCCAGTTTGGATCTTGGTCTTCTATGCTCTAGGGTGATCATTAATTATTTGTACAAGCTTCCTATTTCTTTTATCTTTCATATTTGTGCAGGTGAACACCTCTGTTCATCACACCATCTGTTCATGAGTCTGCTACCCACTTTCTCCTTCCGTCTATTGCCACGAGTTAATACTCCTTACATTTTATTCTCCCATGTGTCTCCCTATATGCCTCTGCACCTCTACGTCTTCTCTATACTTCTTTCTCTCCTTATGATGTTTTTCTACCTTTGGTCTCTTCCTCTACTAATCCCTTGAGATTTCTGTGGCTTCTTGTAGACACAAACTTTTGTTCGAGACATAAATTCCCGAAGGGCAAAAAATGTGGGGTGTCCTTTTTCTTCATGTTATTTGAGTGACCCCTTGTCTTCTCAAGAGGTCAAGACTATTGACAATATTAATTTCCTCAACCACCAATCATGTTCCTTCATAAAAATTCATGTGTTCTCTTATAGATTTCAGTACATGAGAAGTTGGTGTATTCAATTTTCATGTGTAGGTTGAAGTGTTAAACAAGCTTCCTATTTTCCTCATTGAAGCTTCTCCAGTCCACCTCACCAATCTGCCTCACCATGCCACCTCATCAATTCCCACTCATGATATCATGGCAAGTAATTTCAAGGCTCTTCCCTCTTAGTCAATTGTCTGGTGTTTTCATTAATCACAATATAATTACAAGCTTCATAATCACATTATATGAAGTATTTAGCATAATTACAATCATGGGGGAAAATTTCAGTGTTTCATGGAAACCTGCACATGATACCTAGCTAAAGCATACACAAACAAAGCTTATCAAGAAAAGGAAGAGAGATACATAATGAAGAATGTGAATCAATGTATATTATGATCTAATCAATGAGTGAGTTTTCTTCACTCATATAGGCAATGACATCCTATAATTAGGAATTCATGCATAATAGTGATGGTCTAATATTAGAAAGTATAAAATATAACTAGTTAGTTAAATCCCACTGAACTAGTGTTACTCCCACTGAACTAGTGTGCCGAAAATAGAAATTTCTCCAACACCCCCCCTGAACATCACTATGGAGTAAACAATGAGTCCTGACTACTAGGCCATTTTGGGTACTCATGTACAATGAAACTAATGAACACTGAATAAAAACAAGGAAAGAGGGAAAACCACGTGGGAACCCCCCCCCCATCAAAAGACAATGTATCAAAAGAAGAAAATGGCAGCTACTAGGCAATTGTGTTCTTCACTGCAAGACTATCCCGCAAAGTCTAAAACTTCTACTCACTGAAAGTCTTCGTGAAGATGTAGAAATATTTATGGATCTGATGAAGTCCTTTGGCAACCTGTCGGGCCTTGTACCTCTTGATCCTGTGTACCCATCTGCACCTGAAAATATTCCTTTCTGGTGGAAGTGGAACCAGATTCCAAGTCTGGTTCTGTAGGAGTGAGTCATACTCCTTCTACATGGCTTCTTTCCATAATCGATTTCCCACAACCCTATTTTAGTTCTGTGGATTGGTAGATTGAACCATATAGCAATGCATGGGAATCACATGTTCTGAAGCTGAAAATTCATGAGAAGGATACTCATGTTGATATCGAGTCCTCCTTGAATCCAATGGATTCCCTGCAAGGTTTCCTTCTTCCTAAAGTGTGGTCCGTTCCTTCTTGGGAATTTATTGAAGCTTCGATGTTGGCTTCTTATCTAGCTGTACTAACTGCTTATTTCCATGTACATAATATGAGTGTATGGAATCATCTCTGATGTATGAAACTGATGGAAGCACAAGAGTATATGCATGTTGCACTATAGGTGCATGCAAAGTACTCTCCTTATGTGTAAGCATAATAGAGGAGTCATTGTCAGAAAACTTAGTGAATTTATACAACCTTGACTTGTGATCCACCTCACCAATTGCAATGATGGAATTGTCATGCATGTCAATTACTGAAACTGAATCTGATGTAAATTCAACCTTTTTACCTTTCTGAGTGATCTGATAAACTGATATAAGATTCATAGAAAGATTTGKWACATGTAGAACATTCTCAAAACTRCCATTGTGGAGTTCCACTCTCCCTTCTCTTGCTACTGCTACTGGAGTATCATCCCCCATGAGAATAGGGGGTCTTGAGCATGGAATCAAGGAAGAGAAAACTTCCTCTTTCACTTCCATATGATGGGATGCACCATAATATATAATCCATGAATTAGATGAGGAATTAATTGCAACCAGAGCATGATGATTACCTTTCTTAGGAGCATGATCTTATTCCTTCTGCTCCTTGACTCCCTCTGGAATGAAGTTTCCAAGGCTGTTCTATTGAAGTGCATGTGCCATAATATCAATCTATTTCTTCATGCATGTGGATTCTTCATGATTCGGTTTATTGCAGTAAGTGAACTGTTTTCCCTTATTCTTCTTCTTGGAATCTGAAGAGTCTTTGGAACCTAAAGAATCATTAAAGGGTTTGGAATATTCCTCCTTCCCGTTCTGTTTGGATGACCCTTTTCCATCATGCATGGTGAGTGCATGTGCTTTGAGATCTTTCATGAGGCCCATCTGTATGAGTTTTTTCTTCTCTTGTGTAAGAGACTCAATGAACTGAGCCAATGTAGGCATTTTCCAATTTGTTCCAAAAAGACATCTTCCAAAATGGAAATTGGAGACATATACAATGTATTCTGGTCCTAGCTTGGCCAAGATTGTTAGAATAAGTTGTTTCTCTTGTGTAGACTTGTCAATACCACATTCACCCAAGATAAAAATCAAAGATTTAAATTTAGTAAATAAATCATGCATATTATAAAATTTTTTAGGGTCTAAGGTATTTAACTCTACCTCAAGCATATGACCTCACATCTCATCCTGCTTTCCAAAGAGTCCTTCCAGGGTGCTCCAGATCTCGTTTGGAGTCTTGCATGAAGCAAAATGAAACCATAAATTAGTGGATATTAACTCAATAAGTAGTCCTGTGGCCTCATCCTTACGGTTCTCCCATCTTATCTTCTCAATCGCTGATGTAGGTTTTGTTTCTGTCTCCATCGTCAAATTATACAGTCCTTTCTTTTTGAGTTGGAATTCTACCTTGGGCTTCCAATCAAAATAATTGTATGGTGTGAGGATTACCATCAAGTTTGAATGTATAAAAGTTGTCCTATCCTTCTCTCTCATTGTTTCTACGGACCCCTAAAAATTTACTCTCAATTTGCAAGTGAAAAATTAAGAAATCACGACAGAAAGGGCACTTTAAGTGAAAATTTGTATCAGTTTCAGTAGACGATCTTCTGACTTGATTTCTGAGCAAACAGTGAGGAATCTCACCAAACGATTGAAAAACCACTTGCATAATGGGTGGATTTACTTCTTGCGTTATCGTTTCCTCAAAAAATTAATATTTTGGGAGCAATCATTGTAGAAAGGTACGACCATAGATTCATATCAGTTTCAAGAGGCTATCTTCCAGCTTACTTTCTGAGCAAATGATGAGGAATATCGCCAAATGATTGAAAACACACTTGTAGAATGGGTCGATTTACTTCCCATGAGATTCATTTTCTCAAAAACTTAATATTTTGGGAGCAATCACTATAGAAAGGTATGACCATGGAATCGTATCAGTTTCAAGAGACTATCTTCCGACTTAATTTTTGAGTAAACAGTGAGGAATCTTGCCAAATAGTTGAAAACCCATTTGTATAATGGGTCGATTTACTTCCCAATAGAGACGTTTCCTTAAAAACTTAATATTTTTGGAGAAATCATCGCTGAAAGGTACGATCACAGATTTAGCTCGCTGAAACTCCGATTTTCCTTATTCTTTGGCATGTCTGGCCTGCTCCAAGCATCATAGCTCTGATACCATGTCAGTGTTTTATGGAAACATGAACTCATGTCCAGGATGCATTGCATTTTGGGTTGGAATTCTCTCTCTGGTTCCACCTATATCATAGTCCAATCAATAAAATGATTAGAATCATGAATATATTTCTTCAATAAGGATATGTGGAATACATTATGTGCTTTAACAGTGGGTGGTAACACAAGTTTGTACGGTACTGTCCCCACTCTTTCCAGGAATTCAAACGGTTCATAGTATTAGGGTGGAAACTTAGCATATATCTTTATTCTCAGGGAACTCCTCTTGGGATTTACTTGGAGATATACATGATCTCCCACTTTGAACTCTTTATGAGCTCTCATGCTATATGCATAGCTCTTTTGTCTATCTTGGGATACTTTTAGATTCTGCTTTATCTTAATCATTGTCTCTTCCATTTCCTCCAATAATTCTAGTCCAAGTGTGAACCTATGCACTAGACTATCCCAACTAATTGAAACTATGCACTTCCTGCCATACAAAACCTCAAACAGGCTCATCTTTAGCGATTCATGATAACCATTGTTATAGGAAAACTCTACCAAGGGTATATATTCTTTCCAATACTTGGGTTGATGCATAACATGCATCCTTAACATGCCTTCTAAAACTCTATTTTCTCTTTCAGTCTGACCATCTGTTTGAGGATAGTAGGCCATGGTAAATGCCAATCGTGTTCCCAAGACAACAAACAATCTTCTCCAAAAATTTGAGGTGAACTTAGCAGAGCCTGTCCAAGATTTTGGTCTTGGGAAGACCATCTAATATGAAAATTTATTTCATAAAAACATTAGCAACATCTATGGCCTTAAAAGTAGATTTAATAGGGATAAAATGAACTTTTTTGCTCAACCTATCTACTACAACTATGATTGCATAATGTTTCTTAATTGTCTTTGGTAAACCAGTAACAAAGTCCATGGAGATTGTCTCCCATTTCCATTATGGGAATTGCAAAGGATGTCACAGTCTTGTAGGATGATTGTGTTCAATCTTCACCTGTTGACACTCCAAACACTTTTCAATGTATTCAATAAGGCCCTACTTCATTCTAGACCAATAATACAACTTACTTAATTCTGTTACCATGTTTTGATAATCAAAGTCTCAATTATGATGAATTAGGAACATATAAGTTGTTGTTGTACACCATAAATTCATCCGCTGTAGACTTATATCCTTCATACTTCTTCTCCCTGGGTTCTTGTTGTAACCATTCCTTCACCTGGTTGAATAACTCGTCTTCTTGCAAGAGGGTTTTAATCCTCTACTTGATGTCATACTCTCCTACACTTGCTGCTGCTAAGTGTATAGTCTGCACACTTTGACTGAGTGCATCTGCCACTCTGTTCTCCTTCCCTTTGATATATTTGATATGAAAATCAAACTCACTAATCAACACCATCCACCTGGCATGTGTAGCATTCAATCTTGGCTGGATGGAAAAATACTTTAGTCCAAAATGGTCTGTCATCAAGACAAAGCTTCTTCCAATCAATTAATGTCTGCAGATATTTAATGCAAGCACAATTGCACAAGTTGTAAATCATGGGTAACATATTTCTGCTCATGCTCATTTATCTTTCTTGACTCATAAAAAATCACTTTCCCTTCTCGCATAAGCACTCTACTAAGTCCTTCTTTGCAAGCATTAGTACAAACCAAGAAATCCTTTTCTGGGTCTGCAATCTTCAGCTGCTAGAAGCCGACCTCACATTTAGGTGAACACACAAATTTCTTCCCCTTTCTCTGTAATGAATTACTGGGATTACCAATATTGGAAAATCCCTTTATGAACCTTCTGTAATACCCATCTAGTCCCATGAAAAATATTACCTCTTTCACATTCCTAGGGTAGGCCAATCCATGATTGTCTTGATCTTTTCGAGATATACTACCACTCCTTCTACCGAGATTATGTGGCCTAAATACTGGATTTCCTTCTGAAAGAAATCACACTTGCTGAAATTAGCATAAAGTTGGTTCTCTCTCAGCACCTGCAACACCATTCTAATATGCTCTTCATGCTCTTCTCTAGTCTTGGAATAGACCAAAATATCATCCACTAACACTAAGACAAACTTGTTTAGATATTTGCTAAGCACACTATTCCTTAAACACATGAAAGTGGTTGGTGCATTTGTAATCCCAAATGGCACCACTACTAAATCATAGTTTCCATACCTTGTTCTAAATGGTGTCTTGTGTATTTTCTCATCCCTAATCTTGGCTTGATGATGTCCAGACCTTAAGTCAATCTTAGAGAATACCAAATATCCCCTGAGATGATCAAAGAGATCATCAATCTTTGGTAATGGATACTTGTTCTTGATGGTCATGTTGTTCAACTACCTATATTGAATACACAGTCTCAAGGTACCATCCTTCTTATTTACAAACAAGGATGTTGCTCCCCACAGGGATACACACATCCTGATGTAGCCTTTATCCAACATTTCCTTCAATTGTACCTTCATCTCCACTAGTTTTGGCATGCACATTCTATAGGGTACTTTTGATGTTGGTACCACCCTGGGTACAAGATCTATTAAAAAAATGAAGATCTCTCTTTGGAGGTAGTCCACGTACCTCCTCTGGAAACACATCTTGAAAATCCCACAACATAGAATGATCTTCAACCTTCATCTCCTTGCCTTATGCTAATTTAAGCACTTGTATAACATACAAGGGGAACCCTTTCTAACTGAACTTATTAATCTTCAACGTTGATATTTACCTAACAGAAACTGGCTTCCGAATGCCTTGCAAAACTCTTTCATTTCCTTCTTCATCTTCACATTCCAAAGTTTTCTCATAACAATTCAATTTTTGCTTGTGTGAATTTAGCCAATCCATGCCTAGCACAATGTCATATGATCCTAAAGGTAGGATATTGAAGTCTCCTCACGTACATAGTCCAATTATCTCAAATGGACAAGCTTCTATGAACTCAACCAATTTTCTCTTAGTTCTTGTGGCTAATTGAACTAACCATACCTTTGCATGCTTCTTCCTCTGTAAAGCACACGCTTCAACAACTTGAGGTGAGACATAACTAAGATTAGATCCAGGTTAAGCTAAGATATAAATGGGTTTCTTGGAAATAATACCTTCCAACTCCACTACAAAAGATTGGTTGTCTTCTTGTAGATTTTCCATAACTGCATATATGCTTGGCACACTTCTGGCCACATCATTGACTGTGGTTTCTTCCTGCACATGATAAAATTTCCTGCTGTCATGTTGTCTATGAGGAAAATCCCTCAACAAGTGTGGTTCTCCACAACCCCAACACTGTATAGGCCCTTTCCTTGGTTCCTCTACTTTTTCTCTTGCTTGCTTTGCTGGCCTATTTCTACTTTGAGATGGAAAATTCAGCTGGTGCACACTTCTGCTTGGTGGACCAAATTTTCCACCATTCTTTGGATTCTTTTATGGAAAAGATCAGAATCCCTTTTTTAGGGACCCAATCTTATCCCTTATTTTCTAATCCTTGGTAGGCTTTGGGTTATGCCTGGACTTATCATAACAACACTTGGCCTTCCTTATAGTGTCCTCCAATGTCTTTGGCTTGTCAAATTCAATTCTACCATAGTAGGATTGTGGAAAACCACTGAAAAAATGCTGCACTCTTGCTTTCTCACCCTTGAGGTAAGGAAAATACATCAACAAGTCCATAAATATTTTGGCATATGCATCCATCATAAGTTTTCCCAACTTATTCTCATGGAATTCCTTGATTTTTTCATCGTAGTACTTCTCCGATAGGTTTCCTTTCTGAAGTACTTCTCAAACTGCTTCTAGGTGAACTTTCTTTCCTTCAATCCCTTGATTACCTTGAGATATTTCCACCATATGGAAACTCCTCCATTCAATTTGAAGATGGAAATTATCCTGATGATGTTAGTCAAGAACAAAACCGACACAAACACCATCTCTCCAAGAAACCAGAGGAATACCAGTCACCATATTTTGATTACATAATTGTTGCAATGAGCCATAGTTTAGATGACAAAACCGCTCATGCCAAAGTTTTCTCGATTAATCACTATGAGCAACAAAAATTAATGGAAAATATGATGACCCAAAGTTGCCAAATTTGTACAACCTATTAATATCATAAAAAATTATAGTTGCTAGGATATGCTTAGGATATTTTAAATCCTTCATTACAACTTGGTGAAGTGAAAAATCAATGATTTTATCTTCACTTGAATGAGTGACCTGATGTACTAATAGAAGGTCGTGGGAAAGACTTGAAACACACAATACATTATTTAAATGATTATTATCTACCTGAACTGTTCCAGACCCTACAACAATACGAGATCTATCATCACCAACAAATAATTTTTTGGTGTTACATTCGTAAAGAGCATAAACAATGTCTTTATACTTAACCATATGATAATATAATCCATAATATATAAGCCACTCATCAGAAGAAGAAGTAGATGCTGCATTGCAAGATAAACTAGAAGTAGAAAGTGCATGTCCATGAGAAGAAGAGGTGGATGAAAAATAATCAAGATTTATGTTGTACTTCTTCATCACTTCTTTTAAGGCTTCCATATTTTTAAAACATTTAGACTCCAGATGACCATATTTCCCACAAAAGTTGCAATGCCTATTAGTCTTCTTAATTTTTGTTTCTGGTCATTTGTCACCATTGGGAGTCGAATCTGGCTGTAACATACCCAACCCCCTAACCCTTTCTTAGGATGGTGGGGTATCAAAATTTCCTCTTCTTCAACTTAGTTCTTTTCCACCTATAAATCCCATATATGGATTCTTCTCATCAAGAGGTTTCCATTGACTATAACTATGCTCAAAACCAAGGTATAGATAAAAATTTACAACCTCCCAAAGTTCTTGGGTTTTCATTCATCAAACCCACTTCATTGCCACATGGAATACACATGTCTCCCCGTCAATCATACCATCCAATGTGGCACCTAAAACCTATCCCATCGAAATTTGGCTTATCGTCCCACCATGTTCAACGACTCCTATCTCTTGGAGATTTTCTTTGTCGTTGTTAGGGTTCTCCTCCCATGAAGTTACAAATCTCCCTAGCTACCAAGTTCTGACAACGAATGTTCTGATGGATCCATATCTAGATCCCATGGCTCTCGAACCTTGATTTCAAATGGATACGATCATGTCGGTGCCTTTAACATGCATTATGATTAACACTCACCCATTAATATTTTCTAGGGTGAACAAGTGAGACCTATGAAAAATATATGATTGTCATTTCTCCTCACCTATTCTTTGATCTACGACTAATATATTATAGGAAATCTCTTGATATGTCAATGGTTCATGACCATTTTCTTCATCGACACCTCTCTTGATCCCATCACTCGAATCACCAATCATCTACGCTTTGATGACAATGTGTTTGACATCGACAATACTGATCCCACCAAGATCACTTCTGATAGATCGATGGTCCTGACTCTTTCTAAAGGTGCTCACCATCATTAATTATTCATTTGACCTTATCATTCAAACATATTTTCGGATCCATTCTTTGAAAAATGACATGGATCCACCCACCGTGCAAAATCGACAACTGATATTTCTAAGGCAATGACCTAAGTGTTCTCTCACCCAACTGGGTTTTCTCTGATCCTATCCAACCGTAAGTTGACACACATCATTCCATGGAACATGCGAACTTCCATGCTGGCACACCATGTCATCATGACATTATCCCTCCCTTTTATCACTCGACAAGTGAACTAGAGGGATCCCCAACAAACCGATGATTGCCAATGACTTTGGGTCTTCATCTTCATCGGACTTCATGAAATTCCTGGCACTCAATCACTCTCAACAATGATGCATTCCCCTAATGAAGGGTCATGATCTACTCACCTTACTAGATCAATGGCCATGAGTCATTTCAACTCAAAACATGGGTATTTATCAGGATAACAATCCAATTTAGGACTTAGTTGAATTAGAGGCTCTAAAAGACTGAGTTTCTAAGGTTCATCAGGTTTCCTAGAACTGAAAACCCACTCTGAGACCAGCTAATGATTTCTTGATTCCTTGGGGATGAAATTTTCATATATTGCAAGATTTACATTTAATACAAGTGGAAGGTTTAACGGGGTCAAGGATCTTTGAACTACACAAAGACTTTCCTCATGCACTAGAGCATTCCCTCTTCTACCCTCGGGTAAATATTTTGTTCATATCCTGTAAATTTCCACTCAGGAACAAGAGATTCCCTCAAGGCACAAGGTTCTTTAACCCCTACAAGGACCTCTAGGTACCAGGGCACTCAAGTCACCCTCCAATGAATATTTTTTCCATATCCTGTAAAATTTCCTCCCAAGATGCAAGATCCTCAAGGACACAGACTACCCATACCTTTCTTAATTTCATGAGTTAATAGATTAAGCAATGAAAACAAACAAGCATATTTCATTTTACTCAGGAATTCAATTCATTATTTACATGAATTCATATTTCCCTTTTAAATTAGAAAACCACATGCTTACACCATCAACACACATCAAACAGCTCAAGTTAAACACTTATCTATTCAGGAAAATATAAACAACCAACTGATTGAGAGGTGACGCCTTTCCTCCCAACCTTAGGAAATACTACATAGTGCCTTCCTACAACATGCCACCCCCGTTCCAATCCATGATATCACAAGGGGAATGATTTAGCTGGTTCTCAAGCCTAGAATGATCCAAGAAGGATACTCTCCTTCCTCCAATGGAAAAAACATAAGTTTCCCTCTTCCCACTGAGCTAAGGACTTCCACAATTGGGTACCCTCCCAACTAGATTTCGTTTACACAAGGAGTCCCATCTATACTATACAGCCCCTTGGTGACCTCCCTTACCAGTGTTGGTTTCTTTCTAGTGAGTACCAAGTGGTATTCCTCTGTAGCTCCAATTTGGATCTGGGTCTTCTCTTCTCTAGGGTGATCATTAGTTATTTGTACAAGCTTCCTATTTCTTTTATCTTTCATATTTGTGTAGGTGAACACCTCTTTTCATCACACCATCTGTTTGTGTGTCTGCTACTCATTTTCTCCTTCTGTCTATTGCTGTGATTAAATATTCCTCACATTTTCTTCGTCCCCCATGTGTCTCCCTCTCTACCTCTGCACCTCTACCTCTTCTCTATCCTTCTTTCTCTCCTCATGATGTTTTTCTGCCTGTGGCCTCTTACTCTACTAATCCCTTGGGATTCCTGTGGCTTCTTGTAGACGTGACGTTTTGTTCGAGGTCTAAATTCCCGAAGGGGAAAAACCGCGGGGTGTCCTTTTTCTTCAGGTTATTCAATTGATACCTTGTCTTCTCAAGACATCAATACTATCAACAATATTAATTTCCTAAACCACCAATCTTGTTCCTTCACAAAAATTCATGTGGTTTCTTATAAATTCTAGTACATGAGAAGGTGGTGTATTCGATTTGCACGTGGAGGCTAAAGTGTTAAGCAAGCTTCCTACTTTCCTCATTGATATTATCCATTCCATCTCACTAATCCGCCTCACCATGCCACCTCATTAATTCCCACTCATGATATCATGGCAAGTACTTTCAAGGCTCTTCCCTCTTAGTCAGTTGTCTGGTGTTTTCATTAATCACAATATAATTACAAGCTTCATAATCACATTATATAAAGTATTTAGCACAATTACAATCATGGGGGAAAATGGGGTGTTATATTCCCCTCCCCCTTAAATAAACATTATCCTCGATGTTTAAAACACCATATATATATATATATACATACACAATTATACAAAAAAAATGGGTATGATGTTCTCGTGGAATATTTCAGCTCCCTTGTAGCCCCACTTTCTCCAAAGTTATTCCATTGCAGCTTTACCTGCATGATGGATTGGTTCTAGGAGCATTGTTTCTCTCCTGTCTAGGATGCATTGAGTTTTGGTATGGAATTCACCCTCTGGTTCCACCTATATCATAGTCCAATCAATAAAATGTTTAGAATCATGAATATATTTCTTCAATAAGGATACATGGAATACATTATGTGATTAAACAATGGGTGGTACCACAAGTTTGTACGGTACTGTCCCCACTCTTTCCAGGACTTAAAATGGTCCCTAGTATCGGGGTGAAAACTTAGCACTTGTATCCATTCTCAAGGAACTCCTCTTGGGATTTACTTGGAGATATACATGATCTCCCACTTTGAACTCTTTATGAGTTATCATGTTGTCTGCATAGCTATTTAGTCTATCTTGGGATACTTTTAGATTCTTCTTTATATTAATAATTTTCTGTCCCATTTCTTCCAATAAATCTATTCCAAGTGTGATCCTATCCACTAGACTATCCCAACTAATTTAAAATATGAACTTCCTACCATATAGAACCTCAAACATGCTCATCTTTAGTGATTCCTGATAACCATTGTTATAGGAAAAATCTACCAAGGGTATATATTCTTCCCACTACTTGGGTTGATGCATAACATGAATCCTTAACATACCTTCTAACACTCTATTCTCTCTTTCAGTCTGACCATTTGTTTGAGGATGGTAGGCCATGCTAAACACCAATCGTGTTCCCAAGCCCACAAACAAGCTTTTCCAAAAATTTGAGGTGAACTTAGCAGAGCCTGTCCGAGATTTTGGCCTTGGGAAGACCATGTAATATGAAATTTCTTTCATGAAAATATTAGCAACATATATGGAATTAAAAGCAGATTTAATAGGGATGAACTGCGCTTCCTTTCTCAACTTATCTACTACAACTATGATTTCATCATGTTTCTTAATTGTCTTGGGTAAACTAGTAACGAAGTCCATGGAGATTGTCTCCCATTTCCATTATGGTATTTGCAAAGGATGTCATAGTCCTGTAGGATGCTTGTGCTCAACCTTCACCTGTTGACACTCCAAACACTTTGCAATGTATTCAATAATGTCCTACTTCATTCTAGAGCAGTAATGCAACTACCTTACTTCTGTTACCATCTTTTGATAACCATGGTGACCCACATAAGTTCTCCTATGGAACGATTCCATAATCAGGTGTCTCAAATATAATGAATTAGGCACATATAACCTATTGTTATACAATAGAAAATCATTAGATGTAAGCTTATATCCTTCATACTTCTTCTCCATGGGTTCTTGGTGTAGGCCTTCCTTCACCTGGGTAAAGAACTCGTCTTATTGCAAGAGGGTTTTAATCCTCTACTTGATGTCATACTCTCCTACACTTGCTGCTGCTAAGTGTATAGTCTGCACACTTTGACTGAGTGCATCTGCTACTATGTTCTCCTTCCCTTTTATATGTTTGATATGAAAATCAAACTAAATAATCAACTCCATCCACCTAGAATGTTTATCATTCAATATTGGATGGATGAAAAAATACTTTAGTCCACAATGGTCTGTCATCAAGACAAATCTTCTTCCAATAAAGTAATGTCTCCACAAATTTAATGCATGAACAATTGCTACAAGTTCTAAATCATGGGTAACATATTTCTTCTCATGATCATTTAGATTTCTTGACTCATAAAAAATAACTTTCCCTTCTTGCATAAGCACTGGACCGAGTCCTTCTTTGCAAGCATTATTACAAACCAGGAAATCCTTTTCAGGGTCTAGAATATTAAAAAAAGGAGCATTAGTCAATAGATTCTTTAGCTACTAGAAGTTGGCCTCACATTCAGGTGACCACACAAATTTCTTCTTGCTTCTCTGTAATGAATTAATGGGATTACCAATCTTGGAAAATCCCTTTATGAACCTTCTATAATACCCATCTAATCCCATGAAAAATATTACCTCTATTACATTCCTAGGGGTAGCCCAATCCATGATTTCCTTGATCTTTTTGAGATCTATTGCCACTTCTTCTACTGAGATTATGTGGCCTAAATACTAGATTTCCTTCTGAATGAAATCACACTTGGTGAACTTAGCATACAATTGGTTCTCTCTCAGCACCTGAAACATCATTATAACATTCTCTTCATGCTCTTCTCTATTCTTGGAATAGACCAAAATATCGTCCACGAACACTAAGACAAACTAGTCTAGATATTTGTTGAGCACACTATTAATTAAACACATGAAAGTGACTGGTGCATTTGTAATCCCAAATGGAACTACTACAAAATTATAGTTTCCATACCTCGTTCTATATGATATCTTGTGGATTTTCTCATCCCTAATCCTGACTTGATGATATCCATACCTTAAGTCAATCTTAGAGAAGACTGGAGCTCCCCTGAGATGATCGAAGAGATCATCAATCATCGGTAATGGATACTTGTTCTTTATGGTCATGATGTTCAAATACCTATAATAAATACATATTCTCAAGGTACCATCCTTCTTCTTTACAAAAAAGGATGGTTCTCCCCATAGGATACACTTGACCTGATGTAGTCTTTATCAAACATTTCCTTCAAATGTACCTTCAGCTCCACCAGTTCTGGTGTTCTCATTATATAGGGTAATTTTGATGCTGGTACCACCCTCGATACAAGATCTATTGAAAAATGAATATCTCTCTTTGGAGGTAGTCTGCGTACCTCCTCAGGAAACACATCTTGAAAATCCCACAACACAGGATGATATTCAACCTTAATATCCTTGCCTTCTGTTGAGTTAAGCACTTGTATAACATACAAGGGGCACCCTTTTTGACTAATATTCTTAATATTAACGATGACATTTTCCTAACTGAAAATGGCTTCCGAATGCTTTGCAAAACTCTTGCATTTCCTTCTTCATTTTCACATTCCAAAGTTTTCTCATAACAATTCAATTTTTCCTTGTGGGAAGCTAGCCAATCCATGCCTAGAAAAACATCCTACGATCCTAAAGGTAGGATATTCAAGGCTCCTCACGTACATAGTCCACTTATCTCAAATGGACAAGCTTCTATGAACTCAACCACTTTTCTCTTAGTTCTTGTGGCTAATTGAACTAGCCATGCCTTTGCATGCTTCTTCCTCTTTAAAGCACATGCTTCAACAACTTGAGGTGAGAGATAACTAAGAATGGATCCAAGTTAAGTTAAGATAGAAATGGGTTTCTTGGAAATTATACCTTCCAACTCCACTACAAAAGCTTGGTGGTCTGCTTGCCGATTTTCCATAACTACATATATGCTTGGCATACTTCTGGCCACATCATTGACTATGGTTTCTTCCTGCACATGATAAACTTTCTTGCTGTCATGTTGTCTGTGAGGAAAATACCTCAAAAAGTGTGGTTCTCCACAACCCCAACACTATATAGGCCCCTTCTTTGGTTCCTTTACTTTTTCTCTTGCTTGCTCTGCTAGCCTATTTCCACTTTGAGATGGAAAATTATCCTGATGCACACTTCTGCTTGAATGAACAAATTGTGCACCCTTATTTGGATTCTTGTATGGAAAAGATCACAATCCATTTTTCTAGGACCCAATCTTATCCCTTCTTTTGTAGCCCTTGGGAGGCTCTAGATTATGCCTGGACAGATCATAACAACACTTGGCCTTCCTTATAGTGTCCTCCAATGTGTTTGGCTTGTCAAATTTAATTCTATCCTAGTAGGATTGTGGAAAACCACTGAAAAAATGTTGCACTCTTGCTTTCTCATCCTTGAGGTAAGGAACATACATCAACAACTCCATAAATCTCTTGGAATATGCAT
This sequence comes from Picea engelmannii, assembly GCA_009831015.1. NCBI lineage: Eukaryota > Viridiplantae > Streptophyta > Pinopsida > Pinales > Pinaceae > Picea > Picea engelmannii. The sequence goes on along the minus strand of ML783321.1, from coordinate 364,668 downwards.
CCCTCGTAAGTTGACCCAACCTATTCTCATGGAATTCTTTGATTTTTTCATCCTAGTACTTCTTCGATAGGTATGCCTTTCTGAAGTAATTCTCAAATTGCTTCCAGGTCAGCTTTCTTTCCTTCAATCCTTTGATTTTTTTGACATCTTCCCACCACATGGAAACTCCTCCATTCAAGTTGAATATGGAAATCCTTGCCTTGGTATTTTCGATATAATTGTGTACCCAAAATTACTTCTTCAAACCCAATATCCAAGATTTGGCTTCTTCTCCATTCTTAAATTCTCCATCAAAGGTAGGTGGATTAACCTTTTAGAAGTCTTAGTCAGAGAAATCTGTGAGTGTCTCTTCTTTTTCCTCATAATACTTGATGTAGTGTCACTGCTGGAAAAATCTTCAGAAGAAATATTTCTGCTAGATGAATCCATGGAATACTTCCACCAAATTTACTTTTCTTGGCATTTTGATTCCTTTTCTTGGAAGAACTCTTTCCCACATCACTATGGTCCAATCCATGCTTTTGGGAATTCGAAGGGGTTTTCAACCTCTCCAATTGCTGAAACTCTTCATTAGTGGGGCCTTGCTGCATATGCTTATGAATTTCAGACAAACTCAATAATAGCATTGCATTCAACTCTTCCTATTCATTCCGAGATCTCGTAAGCCTTTCGTTATCTGCCTTCAGAATTCTGACAGTGGCTACCAAGTCTGTAGGGATTTCTCTATCCCTATAAACATAAGATTCATCATCTTTGAAATGTGACGTGTCTTCCATGCTTTACTGCACCATTCACTTCCACTACCCTATGTGTTGAAGTAAAAAAACATTGTTAGCCATTACATGAATCATCATCATAACTTGGATTCTTGGGAAAGTAAAAGCTTTCTTAAATAATTTTAAGAAGCCTCGGTGACCCATTCAAGATTAGAGTTTGAAATCTGATTTGATACCACTTTTCAACACACCTAACTCCCTACCCTTGATTATGTGATGCAGGGATGTTTCGGGGATTTTTTGAGGGTCATAATGTTTGACTTGGGTATCCATATGGGATGAAATTTTATGGGAAGTTGCGTCTAGATTGGAAGGGAGATGGGGATTGTTTATAATCTTCCATGTGAAAGTGATGAAGGTCACAAGCATAATTATAATGGGAAATGGAAATACCTTGTAAGTTTTCAATACTTGGAGGCTAAGGAAATATTGCAAATAGCCTAAGTCTATCATTTCAAGTTTATTTTTAAGGCTAGATTTCACATGGGTTAAAAGTTTGGGGTCACTACTAGTGAGGATAAGGTCATCAACATAAAGGACAAGTATTATGATATGTCTTCCTAGTTTTATGGTATAGATATTTGTAACATCCTTGGTCACCAGCAGATCAGGCAATGTTACCGAGTAACATATCTTGCTATGATACCAATTTGTAACGTCTCCGACCATCAACCTCTGCCGGGTAACACTACCTAATCCACTGTATCTTTTCTTTTCTGCTCTGATATGCATATATATAATCTAATTCAATTTAAACAAACATACAAACTCTACTCATACACTTATTCGTGCAGAAACACCATCAACACATACATGCTATATATATACAGGTAATGCTGATAACATTATAACTTAGATACTAGATGCACAACATACAATAAAAAGAGAATTATACACAACATACAATGAACAAAGAGTGGTTACTTATATTTAAATTGAAGTGCATCAACTGCGTGCAAACCTTCCATGGACCTCCTAGCCTTAGATCACACTGCTCATCACTCTTTGCAGTGGGTCACCCCTGAGCTAGGACTAAACTCCACTAGAAAAGGGATTCCTAGGCTAGGCAGGGATAACGGGAAGTTGCACAGTAAGACAAGAAGGTTTTCCTCCAAGGAGCCGCTTACGCCCACCACTCACAGACTCTCATTCCCCATAGGCCTGTCCCACCCAAGGAGTGTACACCTTCACTATTACACAGTCCATCAACTTCTCCACCTCCGTTCCAGGGCTTTAGAGCTCTGTGGCTGCTACTGGAATCCCTCTAGGATAACTGACTTCCCGAGCACACTCTCTCACTTGGAGGGAGTTTCCCACAAGCCTGACAACCTGCTTCTTCTATACACACTCTCTCACATGGAGAGATACTCACATACTTGACAACCTGCTTATTCACTCCCTATCCTCATCACACGGGCATGGTGATGGAAACAACATAAACTAAATGTGGAGCACGGTGTAACAGAGGCAACCCATAGGGTGTAGGTTCAATAAGATATCAGTTCAGACTTGTGAAAAGGTTCCAGATGGTGAGAGCGAACTCGTGAGGAAAAGGTGGTAAGAATGGCCTTCGAACCCCCCCCACAATGATGGACTTTCCACCATAAATCTACATGCACCCAGGTTGACATCTGTATCTCTTCGGAGCTCATCCCTCTCCACTTGGAGTTTGTTCCTTTCTCCAAAAGGAAACTTAGGATATCAAGGTTTATTTCCCAACTTTAGTATTTTTAGGAAATACATTATAATATTCCCTTGGGTTAAGCTCTCAAGCTTAACCCCTTTCTCCTAGCCTCTCAGCCCCCTTCCCTTACCCAACCTAGTGGTGTTTAGTCCCCCATAACTCATTCTTCATGGTCAGTCTACATGCAACGATGTTTTTATATTAATATCATGAATATTTACATGTACAAAACATGCTCCTGGCTTTAACATCTAGGCTCTTTGGCCTAATAAGCACATAAGCCTACCAACTTATAATTACTCGGCTGACTAGCCTACAAACATGTTACATTCATAATTGCAAATGGGGCTCAGCCTTGGGATATTACAATCCCCTCCCCTTATTTTTTCACTGTCCTTAGTGTAACTCATTTACACAACATTAACAAGATTTTAAAAATATTCAAAACGATGTGGGTATTCTGCCCGCATAACATCTTCATGCTCCCATGTGGCATCCTCAGGACCGTACCAGGTCCACTGGAACTTTACAAGACTTATGGATCGCTTCCAGAGCTGCTTTTTTTCCCGGTCCAATATGCGCACCAGATGCACTTGTAAAGAACCCTCTTGTTCCACCTGAATCACATTCCAATCAATCACATGATTAGCATTATGTACATATTTCTTGAGCAATGAGACATGAAATACATTATGAATAGTCATGCATGCAGGAAATGCAAGCATATAAGCTACTGGTCCAATCCTTTCTAGGATTTCAAATGATCCACAATATCTGATTGCCAACTTGGAACAATTTCCCAGCTTTAGGGAACTTCTGTTGGCCTTCACGTTCAAGAAAACATGATCACCCACTTTAAACTCCCCGTGGGTTCTTCCTTTGTCAGCATAGATTTTCTGCCTGTCTTTGGAAGCCTTCAAATTCTACTTTATCTTTAACAATTGCTCTTCCATTTCCCCGAGCAACTCTGGCCCAATTATTTCTCTATCATCTGGGTTGTCCCAACTTATTGGTGTATTGCAATTTCTACCATAAAGTGCCTCAAATGGGCTCATCTTCAATGATGCTTGGTACCCATTGTTGTAAGTGAACTCTACCAAGTGTAGGTAGTCTTCACATGTGGATGGTTTGTGCATCACATACATTCTTAACATATCTTCTATCACTTTATTTACTCTTTTTGTTTGTCCATCATACTCAGGATGATAAGCTATGTTGAAGTTCAGGTTCGTTCCAAACCCCTTGAATAATCCTCTCCAAAACTTCGAAGTAAATTTTGGGTCTCTGTCAGACACAATTGTCTTGGGAATACTGTGCAATCGTGCTACTTCCCTCATATAAATATCAACAACATCAGTTGCATTGTGAGTATTTTTCAATGGAATAAAATGGACAACCTTCGTAAGCTTATCCACCACCACCATGATGGAATCATGTTGCTTGTTTGTTCTGGGTAAACCTGTGATCAAATCCATTTTCACCACTTCCCACTTCCACTCAGGAATGGGTAATGGCTGTAGTAACCCAACTGGGTGTCCATGCTCAACTTTGAACCTTTGACACTCCATACATATGGTGATGCACTCTGCAATTTCTTTCTTCATGCCTAGCCAATAGTAATGGCTCTTGACTACTGCCACTGTTTTCTGATATCCATGGTGCCCAACATAAGGCACATTATGTATCTCTTTCAAGATCATACTCATCAATTCATGAGAACTGAGTACATAATTTCTGTTCATGTACACGAGTATTCCATCGAATTCCAATTTATAATATTCTATTTTCTGTAGCATCTTACCTTGTTGTAACTTTGTTACCATTTACGTGTACTGCAAATATGCTTTTGTAGCTTCCAAAATTCTGTATTTAAGTTCATTTTGATACATGATGATAGCTGTAGCATGTAGTTCATGTACTATCCTGTTGAGTGCATCAACCACTTTGTTCTCCTTTCCTTTGATGTGCTTGATATCAAAGTCATATTCAAAGAGGAATCCCAATCATTTGCTCTACCTGGAATTTAGATTAGGCTGATCAAACAAATATTTCAGACCATTATGGTCTACCCTCAACTCAAACCTCTTTCCCATGAGGTAGTGTCTCCATTTCCTTAAAGCGTGTACTATGGATGCTAACTCCAAATCCTGAGTGGTGTAGAGCCTTTCATGCTCTTTCAATTTCCTGGATTCATAACATATCACAAATCCATTCTGACGGAGGACTCCAACCAGTCCTTCTTTGCATGCATTTGTGCAAACCATGAATTCTTCATCTGGATCTACAATCTTCAGAATTGGAGCACTGGTTAACAACTGCTTCAATTGTTGGAAGCTCTTTTCACATTCTTCTGTCCATTGAAACTTTATTCCTTTTCTTTGCAAGGAAGTGATTGGGTGAGAAATCCTCAAGAATCCTACAATGAACCTTCTATAGTAGCCATCTAGACCCATAAAGGATATGAATTCTGTCACATTCCTAGGTGTTGTCCACCCTTTAACAACTTCAATATTTTTTGGGTCTACTACTATTCCTTCTTCGGATATTATATGTCCCAAATAATGAATTCAATTTTGGAAAAATGAGCACTTGCTCAATTTAGAATACAATTGGTGCTCTCTTAGCACTTGTAACACCATCCTCAAGTGCTACTCATTCTCTTATTTTGTCTTGGAATACACAAGGATTTAATCCAAAAAGACAATGACAAACTTGTCTCAACATTCTCAGAATACACCATTCATTAAGCACATCAAAACAATTGGTGCATTTGATAATCCAAATGGAACCACTATGAACTCATAATGACCATAACTTGTCCTAAAGGTGGTCTTGCTGATGTATTCATATTTAATCCTTACCTAATGGTATCCTGACCTGATATCTATCTTTGAAAATATCCTTGCATTCTTCAACTGATCGAAGAGATCATCAATCCTTGGTAGAGGATACTTGTTCCTTATAGTTACTTTATTTAACTGCCTAAAGTCAATGCACAATCTCAGGGTCCCATATTTATTCTTCACAAATAACACTTGGGCACCCCAAGGTGACACACCTGGGCATATGTACCCCTTCTTTAAAAGTTCTTCAAGCTACATTTGCAGTTCTTTCAGTTCTCATGTGCTCATCTGGTAGGGATTCTTTGATACTGGAGCTACCCCATGCATCATATTTATAGAAAAATCAATATCTCTCTTTCGGGGTAGCCCTGGTATCTCCTTGAACACATATTCAAAATATTCTAGGTCTGGATGATCTTCCAATTTTGGCACCTTATCCTTAGGTGCTTCTTCCATATGGGCTGCAAATATTTGGAAGCCCTTCCTGTAACACTTCTTCAACTGCATTTTTGAGATTTCTTGGACAATAACTGCCCTGAGAATTCCTTGGACTGCTCTCCTATTTCCTTCCTCATCCAGACAAGTGAATTCCTTTTTATGATAGTCTAGTATGGCATGGTGTTGGTCCAACCAATCCATACCAATTTAGAAATCATATGATCCCAATGGAAAGATGTTCAAATATTCCTTGGTACTCAGTCCAGTCATGCCCACTGGACATGATTTAACCAACTCAACAACCTTTCTCTTGGCTCCTGTAGCCAGCTGCACCAGCCAAGATTTCCCATGCTTGCTTCTTGGTAATTGAAATATTTCCACTACCTTTGGATCTATATAGCTATGAATAGCCACTGAATTAACTAAAATAGTAAAGGCATGGTTATTGATCATACCTTCGACTTCAATCACGTGTGATTGAAAACCAAATTTCTTGTTGTCAAGGGATGCATAAATTATTGGTACTCTTCTGCCCATGTCCTCCACTATTTCCACCTACTGAACATTGTGAACAACTCTCACCTTGTCCTTTCTGTGAGGGAAATCTATGTACTTATGATATCCTTTACAACCCCAACACTGCATAGGTGTTTGCCTTGGCCTTTGCCCACCTACTTCAGCTATCCCAGGCTCTCTCAAAACTGGCTGTCCTTGAGGACTATTTCTGAAAATTGGTGGCTTGTTCCCTTTCTGTCTTTGCTCCCTCTTAAACTTCCTCTTGTCTTCCCAAGTTCTTTGGAAAGTAGGCTTTCCCTTATGCTGATCATATAAACACTTTTTCCTCCTTATGGTTTCTTCCAAAGTTTTAGGATCATCATATTGGATTTTGTCACTGAAGAAATATGGCAGCCCACTCAGATATCTTTGGATTTTAACTATCTCATCCTTAATGAAAGAGACATACTTCAACAACTCTAGAAACCTCTTTTCATATTCATCTATAGTCATCCTTCCCAATTTAAGTTCAAATAACTCTTTCATCTTTTTGTCATAGTATCTCTTGGTTAAGTACTTCTTTTCAAAATGTCTCTTGAATTCCCTCCATGTAATGTTCTTCTCTCTGATGTACTGCACTTGCACAAGATGATCCCACCACATGGATGCCTTTCCTTTCAGCTGATAGATTCCAATTCTTCCCTCTCCATGAGAGGATTAATTATGCAATTGGAAATATTTCCTTGTGGCAAGTAGCCATGTCTCAACATATTCATCTTTTTGGTGCCCTCCATCAAAAGTAAGAGGTTTGATCTTATTCATCTCACCCTTCAGTTCATCCACTTCAGATATCCTATGATTTCTGATAGGAGGTGGACTTGAACTACTATGTGACCTCTTTTTGGAATGTCTTTGGGAGTGCTGGTGATGTCTGCTACCACTTCTTTCTCTTCTTTCCTCATCAGGGGATCCGTGTCTCCCTGATTTGCTGGATCCACTTTCCTTATCCAACTTATTTTCAATTCTTTCCAGGCTCCGCATTAACTTCATGATGGATTCCTCCTACTGCTCCTTGGCTTTCATAAGCCTTTCATTATCAACTTTATGGATTTAGACATCCTTCTGCAAATTTTTAATAATTTTCATCATGCCCACGTCTTTATCTATTTCTTCTCCATGCCCATTGGAGTTTGTTTCTTCAACTCCCAAATGGACATCCATTCCCCTAACTTCATTATCCAAACTGTAAGCATCCTATACCTTCTCCATTTCTCTGCAATATGTGACAATTTTGTTCAGTTCAGACAATTGCTAACTCTACAAAATGTGTAGTTAACCAAAATTTGTCAGTCTATCGGTCCTTAATAATTCTCTCAGAATAACATAAACCAATATGACTCAAAAAAAGAATATCAGACTCCATTTTCCGCGGGTCTTGGTCGATCAAGAATCCCTTAGGCTTCTATCTCTAAGCTCTGCTCTGTTCTGCAATAGTTTTTGGGCGTTAGCCCCTTTTTCTTCAACCCTCAATTCACATGTGACCATGACTGTGACCAAGTACTAACAATTGGGTGGTTATCCAGAGCCTTGAAAACTTCGGGGGTCTAGAGCTTCATAGGTTTTCCTTTCCACCCATCACAACATCACAAAACATTAAACTAGAGAATTCATGGATGATGGTGGGTCTACGGTCCACACTCTCTATTCATATTTACAGTGGATAGGAGCTTCGGGGCTCTGGGCTTCAATGGTTTCCAAAGCACATCACAACCAATTCTTTTGGAGTGTCGAATTGGAAAACTCACAAAGTGGGGTGTATCAATGGTCCATTGCTTCCTAGCATCCAATGGATGGTATTTACTATGGAACTCTGGGCTTCAGTGGTTTCCAAAACACATCACAACCGATCTCCTGCAGTGTCGAATTAGCAAACACCCAAGTTCAAATTAGTACTTCTTACCTTGGCGCTACGTGTCAGAAACACAGGGTGACACATGGTCTTATCATCGAGTGACATGTGTTAGGTCGCTATTGGTACAATAGGGTCTGTCAAGGTACAAAGTCATATGACACATGGCGTGCCTAAGGAAGATCCACGTCACCCAGGTGATGTCATCATGCCACATCACATATGCTTCTCCGTGAATTAAGGGCTCTGAAACTTCAGAGCTTCAGGGCTCTGGGACTCTAGAGGATTTCACATTTACACCTCCCAAAAATCCTGAACCGCGAATCTACAAATACTTCCACGTCACCCCGGGTGACGTCATAACGTCACGTCACTTCAGGGTTACAGGACTTCAGGGATTTATTCCTCCCACTCATTCATGAATTATTTCTTTCGGTGTGTCAAGTCTACGGATTACTGCATCTACAACCGCATGCCCTCCATGATGAATGGTCAAGGTATACTCTGGCCTTTGGGTGATCCGAAAAGATCTTTTAAACGACAATGGTTGAGTTATTTTGCATGAGTTAATTTACCATTTAGGAAACTAATGAAAGAGGAAGAATGAAAGAGGAAACATATCAGACATTAAAAAATATACATATCTGAACATAAGCATTAATAACAACAAAACATAAACACCAAAGTGATAATAGAGTTCGACAATCTCGCCTACGTCTCCGACCCTTTGTCTTAGTGGGTGTGGCTTTCTTATTTCTGTTCGAAGCTTTAAATGTACATCATGAAAGTGCCAATGTATTACAAAAATGATCTGGTCATGTTCTACAAGATCTCAAGAACCCATCAATACCGACGACATTGAAAACGGATGAACGAAGCTCCCAGAAATGGCTCGCAAAGGTGCACTTCTCAATAGCTTCCCTGCATAAAAATGGCTTTGCCTCAACAATTCAACATCATTTTCCTATTCTAAATCTCCCCCATGGATTCAAGAGCCTATATTTTATATAGGCCTAAATTTGGTAACCATCTCCCAACTTCTCCCCAAGATCTGGTCTCAAAAAGGGCCCAAGATCCCCCAAAAATGGATTAAATCTCCTCAAACAGGCTTAAAATCCATAAAAAAATCATAATACAAAGTTTAAAAACCACTATTGCAAACAAATTCGGGTGCAACCCCTTTTTTGAAAGCCCCTGGTCATCTAGGTGCCTCCATGTGGCCCTGGCCCCTGTTGGCACACTAGTCTAGTCCTTAAGCCCCGACCCTTGGTTACATTGCATGGCCCATGTGGTCATGTCCCATTCATCCATGCGTTATATATATTGTTAGCCCCTCAGTCAAAGGCATTTGGTTATGACCTTCGTCGGTGGGCTAGCTTGACTGACCGAGGCTAACCAACCCCTAACTTTCTGTGCTAACCACCAAAGGAATCGGGTCATATGTACAAGTCACATGGAGTGGTCATCTGTGAGCTGTAACATATGTATTAACCACACCAAGATATATGTTGTGGTTCTATGGTGATGGTCTTATGAGACGGGGTTGGGGCTAGGCCCCAACCCTTTAATCCGCCCACAAATACTACCATATCACTTTAAATAATTATTTATCACATTACATATTAAGTACCACCAAGGGCGGGCTGGTAGCCTGACCCTACCAAAATGTTCCCCCCCTGCCCAAAGGTCGTGGGTTCAAATATCGTAGAGTCCAAACAATTTTTCCAACAAAAATGACCAATGGAGGGGTGCCACATGGAAGCCTAGTACTAGGCCATGTGGCACCATCACACTTTCCCACAAACATGCCATGTGTCCATCGATGATTCATCCAACTATCATACCCAGTCAGCGCCACTATACCTACCACGTCAACATCCATTGTACCTTTCCACGTCATCCTGTGCCACGTGTCATCCTTGCATTGGTGCCACATGTCACACTCGGACTAGTCCACCTGTACTTTCCCATGTCAGTGCCAACGTACCCTTCCACATTAGTTGTACATCCGTACGACCTGTACAGTCAGTGATCCAGATTATTTTTGGCACGAAATGAGATCAGAGATATAATAAAGAAATGCATAGAGATATCATAGATATTCAATAATATAACATAAATGTATCAGATATGCAACCATATACACAGATATACAGTAATACACAATTTCTATTAATGAAATAAATGTACAGAGACTGTAAAATACAGAGTGAAAGACTCGATAGAATGGTGGCAACTTATCTCCGAGAAGAGATGTGACAGCTACTTGCATTCGCAAGAAGATGATTAAAATGAGGCTCTGAAGGCATTTTTTACAATAAATAGGAATGCCAAAATTCCCAAACATCCAAAAACCCAACCCTAGGAGATGAAGCGCCAAAAGTCATGTGGGCCCCGTTTGGGTAAGTTAGTACATCAACTTCCTAGGGTCGTAACTTTTGCATAAGATCTCCGTTTTAGGCATATGATAGCTCGTTGGAAAGGTATCGTCAAGGAGATTCATTTTGGGGGACCAATTATGCCTATAGATATCATTGAGAACCTTTATCTTGAAAAACCTTTATTTAGGCCCTTAAAATGGCCCGACAAGTTAAAACCTGCTAAAAATAGTAAATGGCCAAAATTGCCAGAAAACTATTTTGAGCCAGTCGGAAAAGGTGGGTGGCCACTAATATCCACCTAGATCAGTCAAATTCCATGTCAACACTATACGGACTGTACAATCAACATCTTTTTTTACCTTGTTTGACAAAATGAACACATCACGATATATTGATCATACAAAGTCTGTTTGAGCCCATTCTAGTTGTGTTGGGTTCGTATCAACGAGGCCTATGCACACGTCCATTTTGAAGAGATTCCAATCACTTTGATTTTTAGGCCTTTCTGGACTCTATCTTGGATCCAGGATCCATTTTGGATCATCGGGCCTTTTGGAAGTCTTCACACTTGAACATAATTCCTCCAGAGTGCCAAGTCTCCATATTTCAGGATCTGATGCCACATGTCCCCTATGACCATCAAGGGTCCCACTAACCACGCTCGAGAGGAGTGCAACATGCTAAAATACTGGAGCAGCCACGTGGCCCTATCAGACGTGTGACACATGTCACGTTCTAACTGGCATATCCATCTTTAAAATGTTCTTAACTCACTGAAATGTGGCACACATGCCATGTGTCCACATCATCCCTGGTGTCATCAACAAGTAACGTCACTTCAAAACTTCAGGACTTTGGGCTTCATGATATTTCACACTAGCATACTCCCATTCTCCTGAATTTCGAATTCCAAATCATCTAATCTACTGACATGTGTCCCTTTTAATGAACGGTCCGGATGAACTTCGAACTTCAGAACTTCAGGGGTTTTTACCTTAGCACACTCTTTTTCTCCCGAATGTCGAACTGCTGAATATGCTGATCTATTGACACGTGTCTCCTGTATTGGATGGTCTAGATTAACTCCAGACTTCGAGACTTCGAGGGTTTTTACCTTAGCACACTCTGTTTCTCCCGAAGTGCCAAATTTATGAACTGCTGTGAGGTATACGACTCACAATCATCATGCACAGATCCGATGACTGAGATTTGCTCTTTTCAAATGCACCTTACCTTCCGCTCTTGGCTTGATCTAACGACCCTGATCTGTCTTTGGCTGATCCAATGGTCAAGCACCTTTCCCTGGATCTACGACATAGATCCTCTCTGGGACTTTGGAACTTCGGTCTTTGACCCTTTTTGTCTCTATAACAAATAAACTTTGATGAAGTCGCGAAGTCTGAAGGACTTGGAGGTTATCTCTCATGCACCTTTTTCCAGATATGACGATGGTGAAGAGTCTGCCTTCACCCGAACAGATCATATGGTCCAAATTAGAACTTTGTGGCCCA
>ML783321.1:281878-311343 GCA_009831015.1 Picea engelmannii | reverse complement strand
ATGTGGCACCTACAACCTGTCCCATCATCCTTTGGCTTATCATCCCTCCATGTTCAATGACTCCTATCTCTTGGATATTTTCTTCATCGTCGTCAGGGTTCTTCTCCCATGAAGTTACATATCTCCCCAAATACCAAGTTCCGATAACGAATGTTCTAGTTGATCCATATCTAGATCCCATGACTCTCAGATCCTGATGTCCAATGGCTATGATCATGTTGGTTCCTTTAACATGCATGATGATTACCATTCACCCATTAATCTTTTCTAGGGCGAACAAGTGGGACCTATGACGAATATATGACTGTCGTTTCTACTCGCCTATTATTTGATCTATGAAAAATATATCATGGGACATCTCCCGATATGTAAATGGTTCACGAACCTTTTCATCGTCGACACCTCTCTTGAGCCCATTATTCGAATTTCCAATCATCTATGCTCCGATGAAAATGTGTCTAGCATCGGCGGTCCTTATCCCACCAAGATCACTTCTGACTGATCAATGGTCCCTACCCTTTCTCAATGCCTTTATCATCGTTAGGTATTCATTTGACCTCATCATTCAAACATACTATTGGCCCCATTCTTTGAAAAACAACTAGGATCTACCCGCCGCACCAAATCGATAACTGATATTTCTAAGGCAATGACCTAAGTGTTCTCTCACCCAACTCGGTCTTCTCTTATCCTATGCAATCATAAGTTGAAACACATCATTCCATGGAACATGCAAACTGCCAAGATGGAGCACTGTGTCATCATGACATCATCCCTCTCTTTTATCACTCGCCAAGTGAACTAGAGGGATCCTTGACAAACCGATGACTACCAATGACTTTGGGTCTTCATCTTTTTCGGACTTCATTAAAGCCCTGGTACTCGATCACTCTAAAAAATGATGCGTTTCCCCAATGAAGGGTCAGGATCTAATCGCCTTACCAAATCAATGGTCATGAGTCATTCTGACTCAAAACATGGGTATTTCTCAGGATAACAATCCAATTTAGGACTTAGTTAAATTAGGGACTCTAATAGACTAAGTTTCTAAGGTTCATCAGGTTTCCTAGAATTCAAAACCCACTCTAAGACCAACTAAGGATTTATTTATTCCTTGGGGATGAAGTTTGCATATATTGCAAGCTTTCCATTTAATACAAGTGGAAGGTTTAATGGGGTCGAGGCTCTTTGAACTCCACAAATAATTTTCTCATGCATCAGAGCATTCCCTCTGCTACCCTCTACTACCCTCTGGTAAATATTTTGTTCATATCCTGTAAAATTTCCACTCAAGAACAAGATATTTCCTCAAGGCACAAGGTTGTTTAACCCCTAGAAGGACCTCCAGGTACTAGGGCACTCAAGTCACCCTACAATGAATATTTTTTCCATATCCTGTAAAATTTCCTCCCAAGATACAAGATCCTCAAGGACACAAACTACCCACACCTTTCTTAATTTCACGAGTTAACAGATTAAGAAATGAAAAAAAAAGCATATTCCATTTTAGTTAGGAATTCAATTCATTATTTACATGAATTCATATTTCCCTTTTAAATTAGAAAACCGCATGTTTACATAATCAACATGCATCAAACAGGTCAGGTTAAACACTTATCTATTCAGGGAAATATTAACAACCAACTGACTGAGAAAGGACTCCTTTCCTCCCAACCTTAGGAAATACTACATAGTGCCTTCCTATAGCATGCCACCCCTGTGCCAATCCATGATATAACAAGGGGAATGCTTTAGTTGGTTCTCAAGCTTAGAATGATCCAACAAGGCTACTTTCCTTCCTCCAATGGAAACAACATAAGTTTCCCTTATGGAAACAACATAAGTTTCCCTTTTCTCACTGAGCTAAGGACTTCCACAAGTTTATCAGGTACCCTCCCAACTAGATTTCCTTTACATAAGGAGTCCCTTCTATGCTATACAATCCCTTGGTAACCTCGCTTACCAGTGCGAGTTTCTTTCCAATGAGTACCAATTTAAATTCCTCTGTAGCTCTAATATGGATCTAGGTCTTCTCTGCTTTGGGGTGATCATTAATTATTTGTACAAGATTCCTATTTCTTTTATCTTTCGTATTTGTGTAGGTGAACACCTCTGTTCATCACACCATCTGTTCGCGAGTCTGTTACTCACTTTGTCCTTATGTCTATTGCTTCGAGTTAATACTCCTCGCATTTTATTCATCTTCCATGTGTCTCCCTCTCTACCTCTTCACTTATACCTCTTCTCTATTCTTCCTTCTCTACTCATGATGTTTTTCCACCTTTGGCCTCTTCCTCTACTAATCCCTTGAGATTCATGTGGCTTCTTGTAGACACGACCTTTTGTTTGAGGTCTAAATTCCCGAAGGGGAACAACCGTGGGGTGCCATTTTTCTTCAGGTTGTTCGATTGACCCCTCGTCTTCTCAAGAGGACAAGACTATCAACAATATTAATTGCCTCAACCACCAATCTTGTTCCTTCATAAAAATTCGTGCGGTTTCTTATAGATTCCAGTACATGATAAGGTGGTGTATTCAATTTATAGGTGCAGGATTAAGTGTTAAGAAAGCTTCCTATTTTCCTCATTGAATATTCTCCATTCCACCTCACCAATCCACCTCATCAATTTCCATTCATGATATCATGGCAAGTACTTTCAATGATTTTCCCTCTTAGTCAGTGGTCTAATGTTTTCATTAATCACAACATAATTACAAGCTTCATAATCACATTATATGAAGTATTTAGCATAATTACAATCATGGGGGAAAATGGGGTGTTAGATTCCCCTCCCCCTTAAATAAACACTGTCCTCGGTGTTTAAAACACCATATATATATATATATATATATATATATATATATATACAATTATATAAAAACAAAAATGGGTATGCTGTTCTCATGGAATATTCCAGCTCCCATGTAGCCTCATTTTCTCCAAAGTGCTTCCATTGCATCTTGACCTGCATGATGGCTTGGTTTTGGCATCATTGTTTCTCTCCTGTCTAGGATGCATTGAGTTTTGGGCTAGAATTCTCCCTCTGGTTCCACTTGTATCATAGTCCAATAAATAAAATGATTAGGATCATGAATATATTTCTTCAATAATGATACATGGAATAAATTATGTTCTTTAACAATGGGTGGTAACACAAGTTTGTACGGTACTATCCCCAATATTTCCAGGAATTCAAATGGTCCATAGTATCGGGGCGCTAGCTTAGCACATTTCTCCATTCTTAGGGAACTCCTCTTAGGATTTAATTGGAGATATACATGATCTTCCACTTTGAACTCTTTATGAGTTCTCATGTTGTCTACATAGCTCTTTTGTATATATTGGGATACTTTTAGATTCTTCTTTATCTTAATCATTGTCTATCCCATTTCCTCCAATAATTCCAGTTCAAGTGTGATCCTATCTATTAGACTATACCAACTAATTGAAACTATGCACTTCCTTCCATACAAAACCTCAAACATGCTCATCTTTAGTGATTCATGCTAACCATTGTTATAGGAAAACTCTACCAAGGGTATATATTCTTCCCACTAATTGGGTTAATGCATAACATGCATCCTTAACATGCCTTCTAAACCTCTGTTCGCTCTTTTATTCTAACCAACTGTTTGAGGACGGTAGACCATGCTGAAATCCAATCGTGTTCCCAAGCCCACAAACAAGATTTTCCAAAAATTTGAGGTGAACTTAGCAGAGCATGTCCACGATTTTGGTCTTGGGAAGACCATGCAATATGAAAATTTCTTTCATAAAAACGTTAGCAACATCTATGGCCTTAAAAGTAGATTTAATAGGGATTAAATGAGCTTCCTTGCTCAACTGATCTAATACAACTATGATTGCATCATCTTTCTTAATTGTCTTTGGTAATCCAGGTTACCATGGATGGATGTTTGATCACACCACTAGAAGAGTGTTTATCTCATTTCGTATTGTATTTCTTACTTTTGATCTTTATTTCATGCAGGTCACAAGTGATAGATCTAAAGGATCTAATGTGACTATTATTCATGCTATTGTTTTATTATGATTATCAAAAGAGTATTATTCTTACTTGTTGTTTTTTTGATCTTATTCCAGGTCACATGTGATAACCCTGAAGAAGCTATAGTGAAGGTTACATAAAGCAACATATTAGATGAGACATGAAAAAGACTATGTACATGAACATATACATTTATGTACCAAAGAAGATGAAGAATAATCTATTTTTGAGATCCAGAGTATCTCATATGGAGATTGATTGTAAGGAGAAGAAGGATCCAAATATGACCGAATGTTAGAACAAGAACTCACAATAGACTTGTTCAAAGGATAATGAAGACACCTTGACAGGAAGTAGAACTTGTTTGAAGTCTGACTCAACCTTTCATATTTAGACTTGGTATTCAAAACCAAGTATACTCGATAAGAGATGATGAGGTCCTTGTAGAATAAAAAGAAATTGAGAGTAATCCTAATCTCAGAAAGGATCATATGAAGAGACAACTTCCAGGACTGGGAGATAGATGCCATGAGAATACTAGATCACAGCCTCAAAAAATTCTAAAGATATGAAATCTCTTGGGAATATTTCCTTGTTTCAGTGACAGAGAAGGAAGCCAGTCAGAAATACTAGGATATGGATTTTTTCGTGAGACTAGAAGATAATTTAATATTGACTTCCAATATTGATCTAATAGATTAAGCATGTTGTAGATGTACAAATCCTGATGTGTGACCAGATGATTCTACCAACAAGAGGGAGAAGACTATGAGGAGACACTTACTCCAGTAATTGAAGAAATATTTCTAGTATTCATGAAGACAACAAGAACAACCATGATTCATATATAGTATGAGATGCAGGGGGGAGCAATCCCCATATTTAAAATTGAGTGGCAATTGGTGTAGTACATTAGTTGGGTCATGGAGACATGACTAAAATAAAATATAGAGTTATCTCCATGAAATAAGAAGAGCTACCTTAAATATCATTTGTTGAGCCACTCTCAGTTTCAGATGAAGTTGTTTCCATGATGGAGTAGAAGAGTTACTCTCAGATTTCAGCAATCACAGTGAGAATGTAGCAACCATTCCCAGCTTCAGAACAACTACGGGTGTAAAGTCTCAGAAGGAACAGTTGCAGAAAGAGGAGAGGACATACTCTGAGGTAGTGAGACAGATAGTGCTTTGCAGAGAGCTCATAGGGATAACACATGATTGTGCATATTGAGTTGCAACTGAGCAAGTGTACCAGGCTGGTACAAAGTGATGTGAGAATTGGATTTGAAGTTAAAGTACAAGACTCATGTCTGTAATATGAAGCAAGCTCCTAGAGCATGGTATGGCATAATTGACAGTTTCTTGATGAACTTAGGATTTACCAAGAGTAAAGTTGATTCTAACCTTCAAGGTTATGAATGATGAGCCATCGATGTTGCCACTATATGTAGATGATTTATTATTAAAGAAAAATCTCATCACAGATTGCAATAAGAAGCTCGCTACAAAGTTTGAGATGAAAGACCTAATTCATTATTTCTTAGGTCTTGAAGTTTGGCAGAGCCCAGAGAAGATCTTCCTTAAACAAGGGAAGTATGCAGTTAAAATAATGAATAAGTTTAACATGTTGGAATTTAAATCCATGTACACACCCATGGAAACGAATTTGAAGCTCCTGATAGATACCTCATAAGAATTGGTTGATTCTACTCCGTATAGACAGATTATTGGTTCAATTATGTATCTGACGAATACCATGACATATATATGTTTTTCCTTGAGTCAGTATCTGGTAGAACCCAGACGTGTTCTCGTTGATGATGAAAAACATGTGATGATATACCTTAAGGGTACATTGGATTTTGGTCTCTGCTTTACTAGAGATCATGACTTCATACCGTATGGATATACTGATTCAGATTGAGCTAGAAGTGTTTTTGATAGAAAGAGAAATTCAATATTTTGTTTCAGTCTGGGGTTAGCTATGACTTCATGGCCGAGTAGGAAGCAATCCGATATTGATCCCGGCATGGTAGAAGTGAAATACATTGCTGCATGTTCTACCAGTTGTGAAGCCATATGGATTCAGATGTTGTTGACATATCTATTTTATCTAGAGATGGAAGCCACTGTGATCCTATGTGATAACCAAATTTGTATAAAAATGATGTGTTCCATGATGAGTCGAAGCACATAGAGATCTGGTATCACTTCATTTGTGATATGGTGCAGAGAGGAGCCATAAAGCTCCATTATGTTGGCACAGATGAACAGGTTGCATATGTGTTGACCAAGACTTTGTCTCATGTAAAGTTTGAGCAATTTTGAGACAAGATTGGTATAGTCCGAAAGGACCTCCCTCGAAAGGGGGAGTAGTGCTAATGATACTATGGTATCCTGACCAATAGCAGGTAGCTCAGTTAGGATTTTATATCCTAGGGGACTGATCATTTATAGACAGATCCCAAAGGTCTGTAAGGATGGTCTGTTAGAGTACTTGTGCATGTATATGCTAGCTTTTGTTAGTAGTGGTAGCTCTGTTAGGATTTTATATCCTAGGGAATATTTTGATTCCTAGGGATATCCTTTGGATCTGTCAGATTACCACAAGATGTTATTTCCAGCCTCGTGCTGAAGATTTCTAGCTTCGTGCTAATGTTGTTGAGATGCCAACTTCGTGCTGATGTTGTTGAGATTCTAGCCTCATGCTGAAGATTTCCAGCTTCGTGATGATGTTGTTGAGATGACAACTTTGTGTTGAATATTTCCAGCTTCGTGCTGATGTTGCTGAGATGTTTGCCTCGTGATAAATATTTCTAGCTTTGTGCTGATGTTGATGAGATGCCGGCTTCATGATAAAGATTTCCAACCTAGTGCTAATGTTGATGAGATTCTAGCTTCAGGCTGAAGATTTCCAACCTAGTGATGATGTTGATGATGCTCCAACCTTCATGCTATGATGCTGTTGTTATTGATGTTGTATCGGCCTCATGCTATTATTAATGATGATGATGTATTAGTGTTATACTAATTGATGTTAATGCAGATGATGATGATGGCACTTTAGCTTCTTGCTGAAGATGATGATGATGATGCCACTTCATCTTTTTGCTGAAGATGATGATGATGATGATGCCACTTTAGCTTCTCACTCAAGATGTTGATGATGATGCTTAAGCCTCATGCTAAATATGTTGATGATATTACTTTATCCTCATGCTAAAGGAGAAAATAATGTTACTTTATCCTCATGCTAAATATGATGATGATGTTACTATAGCCTCATGCTGATGAGGATAATGATTCTAATCCAGCTCCATGCTGTGAACGATGATGATGAGAAAAAATTTCAATGATTTATAGATATGCTAGTCAGTGTTCTAGATACTGTTGATGTTTCTGCCCTCTTTGTCTCCTGATGATGTTGCATAATACCCTTCTTGTTAAGGGGGAGTGTTGAAATATTGTAACTGCAAAGAGTATTCTATTTATTATTGAGTCATTATTCATTATATCAATCCCCTTTTTTGGATTGATCATGTTGGGCATTGTATTTGACCAAATCCCCTTTTGTGGATTGTTCAAACCCTAATTGAATTATGCAAATTAATAAGTCGCCCCCTAGACCTAATTAAAGTGGTTTTAACCACTAAGAATACAAGTCATCCCTGCCCAGTGAAGAGACACCTTTCCAGCGCCTACCAACTTGTATAAATAAAGGAAGCAATCGCCTCATTATCAATCTCACTCATTCACTCATCAAGTGTGTAAGTTTGGTAGCTGCAGTTGGGAGAACAAGGAAGAGAGAGGCACATTTCTCAATGTTGGATATTCTATAGTGTTTTGGTTTATTGTCTTGGCATTGTATTGGATATCTATCTATCTTATTGGTTTTCTCCCCCATAAGGGTTTCCCATGATAAATGTTGTGTATATTGTGATTGTGTTTCTCTCAGTGATCCTATCTATGCTATTTTTATCTATTAAATTGAAAAGAAACCTAATAATAGCTCAAAACTTAACACAAAAATGGAGCATTAGTTAATATATTCTTCATCTACTAGAAGATGGACTCACATTTAGGCGACCACACAAATTTCTTCCCCTTTCTCTGTAATGAATTAATGTGATTACCAATATTTGAAAATCCCTTTATGAACCTTCTGTAATACCCATCCAATCCCATGAAAAATATTACCTCTATCACATTCCTAGGGGTAGGACAATCCATGATTGCCTTAATCTTTTTGAGATCTATTTCCACTCCTTCTACCGAGATTATGTGGCCTAAATATTGGATTTCCTTCTGAAAGAAATCACACTTGCTGAACATAACATAAAGTTGGTTCTCTCTCAGCACCCGCAACACCATTCTAATATGATCTTCATGATCTTCTCTAGTCTTGAAATAGACCAAAACATCATCCACGAAAACTAAGACAAACTTGTCTAGATATTTGCTGAGGACACTATTCATTAAACACATGAAAGTGGATGGTGCATTTGTAAACCCAAATGGAACCACTATGAAATCATAGTGTCCATACCTCGTTCTTGTGGATTTTCTCATCCCTAATTCCGACTTGATGATATCCATACCTTAAGTCAATCTTAGAGAAGACTGGAGCTCCCCTGAGCTGATCAAAGAGATCATCAATCCTGGGTAATGATTACTTGTTCTTGATGGTCATATTGTTCAACTACCTATAGTAAATACACAGTCTCAAGGTACCATCCTTCTTCTTTACAAACAAGGATGGTGCTCCCCACGTGGATACACTCGTCCTAATTTAGCCTTTATCCAAAATTTCCTTCAATTGTACCTTTATCTCCACCAGTTCTGGTGTGCTCATTCTATAGGGTAGTTTTGATGGTGGTACTTCCCTGGGTACAAGATCTATTGAAAAATGAATATCTCTCTTTGGAGGTAGTCTGTGTACCTCCTCTAGAAACACATATTGGAAATCCCACAACACAGGATGATATCCAACCTTCATGTCCTTGCCTTTTGATGAGTTAAGCACATGTATAACATACAAGGGGCACCCTTTCCGACTGAAATTCTTAAGCTTCAACGCTGATATTTTCCTAACTAAAACAGGCTTCCGAATGCCTTGCAAAACTCTTGCATTTCCTTCTTCATCTTCACATTCCAAAGTTTTCTGATAACAATTCATTTTTTCCTTGTAGGAAGCTAGCCAATCCATGCCTAGAAAAATTAAATATGATCCTAAAAGTAGGATATTTAAGGCTCCTCACATACATAGTCCATTTATCTCAAATGGAAAAGCTTCTATAACCTTAACCACTTTTCTCTTAGTTATTGTGGCTAATTGAACTAACCATGCCTTTGCATGCTTCTTCCTCTGTAAAGCACATGATTCAACAACTTGAGGTGAGACATAACTAATATTAGATCCAGGTTAAGTTAAGGTAGAAATGGGTTTCTTGGAAATTATACCTTCCAACTCCACTACAAAATCTTGGTGGTCTCCTTGCCGATTTTCAATAACTGCATATGCTTGGCACACGTCTGGACACATCATTGACTGTGGTTGCTTCCTGCACATGATAAAATTTCCCGTTGTCATGTTGTCTGTGAGGAAAATCCCTCAACAAGTGTGGTTCTCCACAATCCCAACACTGTATATGCCCTTTTTTGGTCCCTCTATATTTTCTCTTGCTTTCTCTGCTAGCCTATTTCCACTTTGAGATGGAAAATTCTGCTGATGCACACTTCTGCTTGGTTGACCAAATTGTGCACCCTTCTTTGGATTCTTGTATGGAAAATATAAGAATCCCTTTTTGTGGGACCCAATATTATCCCTTCTTTTCTAGTCCTTGGGAGGCTCTGGCTTATGCCTGGACTGATCATAACAACACTTAGCCTTCCTTATAGTGTCCTCAAATGTCTTTGGCTTATCAAATTCAATTCTATCCTGTTAGGTCTATTGAAAATCACTGAAAAAATGCTGCACTCTTGCTTTCTCATCCTTGAGTTAATGAACATACATCAACAACTCCATAAATCTCTTGGAATATGCATCCATCATAAGTTGTCCCAACTTATTCTCATGGAATTCCTTTATTTTTTCATCATATTACTTATCCGATAAGTATGCCTTTATGAAGTACTTCTCAAACTTCTTCCAGGTCAGCTTTCTTTACTTCAATCCTTTGATTTCCTTGAGATATTACCACCATATGGAAACTTCTCCATTCAAGTTGAAGATGTAAATCCTTTCATTGGTATTTTTAGTATAATTGTGTACTCGTAAGTACTTCTTCAAACCCAATATCCAAGATTTGGCTTCTTCTCCCTTCTTAACTTCTCCATCAAAGGTAGGTGGATTATCCTTTTTGAATTCTTCAGTTAGAGAACTCTGTGAGTGTCTCTTATTTTTCCTCGTGATACTTGATCCAATGTCACTGCTGGACAAATATTCAAAAGAAATATTCTTGCTGGATGACTCCATGGAATACTTCCACCAGATTTACTTTTCTTTGCATTTTGATGCCTTTTCTTGGAAGAACTCTTTCCCACATAATTATGGGAAAATACGTTCTTTTGGGAATTTGAAGGGGTTTTCAACCTCTCCAATTTATGCAACTCTACATTACTAGGGCCTTGCTGCATATGCTTCTAAATTTTAGACAAGCTCAACAATAGCATTGCATTCAACTTAGCCTATTCATCCTGAGCTCTCATGAGCCTTTCGTTATCTGCCTTCAGACTTCTGATAGTGGCTACCAAGTATATAGGGGTTTCTCTATCCCTCTAGCCATAATATTCCTCATATTTGAAATGTGACACATCTTCCATGCTTTTCTGCACCATTCACTTCCACTACCCTATGTGCTGAAATAAAAAAACATTGTTAGACATTACATGAATCATCATCATAGCATGCATTCCTGGCAAAGTAAAATATTTCTTGAACAATTTTAAGCATCATTGGTGACCCATTTAATCCTAGACTTTGAACTCTAATTTGATACCACTTTGCAACACACCTAACCCCCTACCCTTGCTTAGGTGATGCAGGTTGTTTTTGGGGATTTTCCGAGGGTAATCACTTTTGACTCGGTTATCCGTTTGGGCTGAAATTTTACGGGAATTTGCGTCTAGATTGGAAGGGATAAGGGGATGGTTTAGAATCTTCCATGTGAAAGTGATGAATAATGTAAAAAGAATAATTATACTGGGAAAGGGAAAAACCTTCCTTAGTTTTCAATACTTGGAGGTTAAGGAAATATTGCAAATAGCCTAAGTCTATCATTTCAAATTTATTTTTAAGGCTAGATTTCATATGGGTTAAAAGTTTAGGGTCACTACCAGTGAGGATAAGGTCATAAAAATAAAGGAAAAGTATTATGATATGGATTCCTACTTTCATGGTATAGACATTAGGGTAAGAATGACATCTAGAAAATCTGGTGTCAAGAAGAAAGTTGTCCATTTTAGCATACCGAGTTGTAGGAGCTTTCTTAAGACCATAGAGAGATTACTTAAGGCTGGAAAAAGACTGGAGTAATTATGAACATATCCAAGAGGTTGTTCCATGTGTATTTATTATTTAAAATCCCCATGCAATAAGGAATATTTAACATCCATCTGATGGACCTCCCATTTGTGAGGAAACAAGAACGAGAACAAGAAGGATGGAATTCATTTTGGCTATGAGGGAAAATGTTTCATTGTAGTCGATGCCTTCAACTTGAAAGAATCCTTTGGAAAATAACTGGTCCTTATGTCTTTCAAGACTTCCATACGATGCATACTTTGTTTTGTATACCGGTTTAGATTGGACAAGTTTTATTCCTTTTGTAAGAGGTAAAAGATCCCAAGTATCATTCGCCATTAGGGAACACTATTCTTCACTCATTACTACGTCTCAATATGGATGGACATAAGATTCTACAAAAGTGTTTCAATCACAAGTCTTTGAAACTTGAGCCAAAAGAGAGGAGGCTCACTGGAACTATGAATGTGTTCGAATTTGATCTGTATGATCACATCCAAGATCACCAACTTCCTCTTCTATTGAATGGACCCATATTGGAAGCGGTGGTGCTGGTGCAGGTTCATGTTCAATGGACTCATCTAGAGGAAGGTGAGAAGGCGAAGTGGGATTTTCATTTTCACTGTCATCATTTGAAGAAGAAACTAGAATAGCAACAAAAGATGGCACAAATGCCGAATATGGATCACAAGATGAAGATGACATAAATAATGAATTAGGTTCGCATGCCAAGACATTTTCATCAAATTTAACATCTCTTCTAATAAATATTTCATTGGAATGAAATTGAAGAAGTCGATAACCTTTGACATCTTCAAAATATCTAACAAAAATGCACTTCTCACTTTTAGGCTATAATGATTTCCTTTTCTCATTAGGAATGTGAGCCCATGCTATATTACCAAATACGCAGAAGTGGCTTACATTTGGCTTAACTTTAGTCCATGCTTCTTCCAGTTTTGTATTTTTTAAATCCTTCATGGGAGTGAGATTTACTATGCAATTTGCACAGTTGATGGATTCCACCCAATAATGAATACTTAATCCCTTAGATTGGATCATACAATTAGCCATTTATTTTAATGTGTGGTTCGTTCTCCTAGAAACAACATTTTGCTGCTATGTATATGGAACAATATGTCGCATTTGAATTCCCTATGCAGTGCAATAACTTATAAATTTATTTTTCACATATTCACCTCCATTATTTGTTCTTAACCTTTGAGGTTGATGTCCATATTATTTTTCTTCAAGGGCACTATAGGCCAAAAAAATGTCAAAAAATTCACTCTTGAGTTTTAGGAAGTAAACCCAAGTGCATATGGAGAAGTCTTAAATGAAAGTTAAGAAGTACTTACACCTAGAGGAAAAAGGAGAAGAAATTGGACCACGCAAATAATTGTGAACAAGTTGTAAAGGGGTCGAGGTGTGCCAAGTGGACTGCTTGTCAAAATTGTCCTGATGATGTTTGTCGAGAACACAACCAACACAAATACCATCTCTCCAAGAAACAAGAGGGAGACCAGTCACCATATTTTGATTACATAGTTGTTGCAATGAGTCATAGTTTAGATGACCAAACCACTCATGCCAAATTTTTCTTGAGTCATCACTATGAGAAAAAACAATTGATGGAAAAGATGATGACCCAAAGTTTCCAAATTTGTACAACCTGTTAGTATCATAAAAAAATATAGTTTCTAGGACATAGTTAGTGGTAAGTTTTAGAGTCATGCGAGAATTTTCTAAATTTAGTTGTTTTTTTCTAAAAAACAATTGTTTTTCTAAAGTTAGTTTTTTCCGAAAATCTTGGATAGTAGTTATAAGGGGTTGAACTTCAATTGTAATAGTTAGGATGGAGAAGGAGTAAAATAGAGTTATTTTTCCATTCTCCTGGTATTTCATGGTTTATTTGATCTTGTGAATGAATCTCAGACTTTGTATACATCATTTGGTATCAGAGAGGAAATATGGATGGGAGAGGAAGAGGAAGAGCAGGTCTTGCTCAGATGTGCATAGATATGAAAAATCTCCAAAGGAAAGTAGCATATCTTACAAGCATTCTGGCAAGTCAGAGAATAATACAAAGAGAAGTGTTTGATGAGGAGAAAGAACAAGGAAAGGTAGATCAACATATAGAACATGAAGAACACAAATAATAACCATTAGAGCATGTTTCTTTTGAAGAAAGGATGCTTAGGGATCTAGAAGGAAGAAATGATAGGATCAAGATGGAAGTTTCAAAATATGCAGGGAATCTTAAACCAGAGGAGTTAATAGATTGATTGAACGCCATGGATACTTTTTTTGAATGGCAGCCTATGCTAGAGGAAAAGAAGGTGAGATTTGCATGCACCAAGCTGAAGGGCCATGCCATGATCTGGTGGGATCATGTACAGAAAGGCAGAGTAAGAAAAGTAAAGGACAAAATTAAGACCTAGAGCAAGACGGAAAAAAATGTGATATTTTTTTTTTCTTGTAGACTATGCCCAGACCCTTTTTCGTAGATTTCATAAATTGAAGTAGAACTTGTCCACCATGGAGGAACTCACAAACGAGTTTTATCAGTTGTCCATTTGCGTGGATCACCATGAAACTAATGAGAAATTAGTTGCAAGGTATGTGAATTGTTTACAATTTTCTATTCAAGATGAACTAAGCATGCATAGAGTTCACAACGTGGAAGAGGCATATCAATTAGACTTAAAGTACAAGGAAAAGCTAAACCAACAATTTTCACAAAGGATAGAGGAGCAAGGAGGGGTACATCGTTTGTCTCACGAGGTGGTTTTAACTATGAAAGATGCTAATCATCCCAAGGAGTTGAGAAAGCAAAAGATACTTGACAACGTAACCTGAATCAACCACGAGGAAGAGGATATCATAGGGTTATAGGTTACGGTGGTGGTATAGGAGGACCATATGTGTGTTTCAAGTGTGGTGTAGAGGGTCATCAAGCATGTGAATTCCAAAGTTATAACATGCAAGAGTTGAAGAAAGGAAAACAACCTAGTTTGAACTTGGTCCAAGATGAGAATGAAGAAGAAGGAGCTGAATTTGAAGTCCCACCTGCTATGGGGGAGAGTCTCATGATACAAAGGTCAATGGTGATTCCTGAAAAAGAGCAAATTCAGGGCAACGACAATGAATATTCTTGGCTTCGAACAAATATTTTTTGAACTAGATGCACTTTTGGGGGAAAGGTATGCCAAGTTATTATTGATAGTGGAAGTTGTGAGAATATGGTTTCCAAAGAGATGGTAGATAAGTTGAAATTACGCTCTGAAACACATCCCCATCCTTACCGAATTGCATGGTTCAAAAAGGGGAATGAAGTCACCATTAATAAAAGATGTTTGATCAAGTTTTCCAATGGTAAGACTTATAAAGATGAAGTATGGTGTGATGTCATTTCGATGGATGCATGCCATTTGTTATTGGGGAGGCCTTGGCAATATGAAAGAAAAGTCATGCATGATGGAGGAAATAATACCTACACCTTTTGGATGGATGGATCGAAAGTCATATTATTGCCTCTTAATGATGAGGGAAAAACTGAGAATATGTTTTCAGAAACAGATTTTGTTAAGGAAACAAAGGAAACAAGATTCTACTATGTGTTAATTGTGAAAAAAAGGAGATATATCAATTCCTACTGAAGTGGCCAAGTTACTAGAATAATATGTTGATGTTATCCCTAATGAACTACCTGATGGTATTCCACCAAAGAGGGATATTCAACATCACATTGATTTGATACTGGGATCATATTTACCTAATGAGGTAGCCTATAGGATGAGTCCTACACAACATCCAAAGATCAATCGACAAGTGACGGAACTCATAAAGAAAGGTCCGGTAAGAGAAAGCATGAGTCCATGTGTTGTACCAAAATTGTTGACTCCAAGAAAGGATAATACATGGAGGATGTGCACAGATAGCAAAGCAAACAATAAAATTACCATCAAATATAGGTTTCCTATACTGCGGTTGGGCGACATGATGGATGTGCTAGCTGGAGCTAAATATTTTAGTAAGATTTATTTGCGAAGTGGATACCACCAGATCTAGATTCACAAAGGGGATGAATGGAAAACTGCCTTCAAGAGTAGGGATGGACTATATGAATGGATGGTGATGCAATTCAGGCTGTCCAATGCTCCTAGAAATTTCATGTGACTGATGAATACTGTGCTTCAAACTTATATTGGTAAGTTTGTTGTTGTGTATTTTGATGACATCCTAGTTTTCAGTAACAAAAAAGAAGATCACTTGCAACATTTAAAAATTATATTGGATGCATTGAGAAAACATCAACTTTATGCAAACACGAAGAAATGTAGTTTCCTACAAGAAATATTGGTGTTCTTGGGTTTTTTCATCTCGACAGAGGGAGTCAATATGTATTCAGACAAGGCTAGAGCAATTTTGGAGTGGCCTGGTCCCAAGAGCATCACATAGGTAAGACGTTTTCATGGGTTGGTCACCTTTTACAAAAAAATTATTCAAAAATTTAGTAGTATTATAGCACCCATAACAAAATGCACCAGAGGAAAGACATTCATGTGGGCCAAGGAAGCAGAGGAAATTTTTAAGTTTTTGAAGAAGGTAACTGAGGCATCCATATTAGCCTTACCAAATTTTGATAAAGTGTTTGAGATAGACTGTGATGCTTCACATATAGGCATTGAAGTTGTACTTAGCCAAGAAGGTAGACCAATTGCATTATTTAGTGAAAAATTGAATGAGGTAAGAAAGAATTACCCACATATGATGTAGAATTTTATGCAATTGTGAAAGCATTTCGACATTGGAGGCATTATCTAGTGCCGAAGGAGTTTGTGTTATTTACCGATCATATTGCATTAATATATGTAAACACCCAAAATAAATTGAAAAGTAGACATGCAAAATGAGTCTCTTTCTTACAAGGCTACACCTTTGTTTTGAAGCACAAATCAGGACAACATAATCAAGTTGCAGATGCTTTGAGTCAGCGCACTGTTCTTTTGACAACCATGGAAAATCAAGTAATTGGGTTTGCTGCATTAAATGATCTCTATGAATTTGATAATGATTTTGGGAGATTGTGGAACATTTGGAGAATCCAGTCGCTGGGAACATGGATATTAATCAAGGTGAATAATTTATGCAAGATGGCTACCTCTTCAAAGGAAAACAATTATGCATCCCAATTGGTTCAATGAGGGAAAATATTATCAGAGACCTTCACAATTGTGGGTTTGCAGGACATTTTGGAAAGAATAAGACGCTAGCCTTAATCGAATATAAGTATTATTTTCCAAAGATGAAAAAAGGTATAACTAGATATGTGGCACGATGTCGGATTTGTCAAATGTCTAAAGGAAACTCACAGAACATGGGGTTGTATATGCCATTACCAGTGCCCACAACTCCATGGACATAAATAAGCATGGATTTTGTGTTGGGGCTCCCAAACACACAACGACGTAATGATTCTATTTTTGTGGTTGTTGATAGGTTCTCTAAACCGGCTCATTTCATTACTTGTAAGAAAACTAGTGATGCATCAAGGGTGACATACTTGTTTTTTTTCCAGAAGTTGTTAGATTGCATGGGGTTCCAAAAACTATTACCTCTGATAGAGATACTTGGTTCTTGGGTCATTTTTGGAGGACCTTATGGAAGCAATGGGGACTAAATTACAATTCAACAATGCCTATCACTCCCAAACATATGGAAAAACCTAGGTGGTAATCAGAGTTTGGGAAACCTGTTACGGAGAATTGTTGGAGAGAAGCTCAAGTAGTGGGATTTGGCTTTACCTCAAGAAGAATTTGCCTACAATAGTTCAGTGAATAGATCTATAGGTAAATCTCCATTTCAGTTTGTTTACGATATAAATCATATGGGTGTCCTATATTTTGTGCAGCTACCACTTGGGGATAGGATCGGTGATGATGGTGAAGCATTTGCATAACACATTCAACAATTGTAGCAACATGTGAGACAAAAATTGCAAGCCAGTAATGAACACAATTTGTTTTATCAAATATGCTCACTGACAATACTAGGTATTCAATGAAGGTGATTTGGTGATGGTTTATTTATGAAAGGAGTGGTTTCCTCGAGGAACCTACCAAAAATTTAAGTATAAGAAAATTGGTTCGTGTAAGATTCTCAAGAAAATTAATGACAATGCTTATAAGATCGCTTTACCAATTGAACTCGGTATCTCCCCTGTGTTTAATGTTTCTGATTTGTATATCTTCCATGGGGACTCTATGGGTGATGACAATAAGGAAGAGGTGGATTGGAAACATGCCATTCCAAACAAGAAAAAGGGAATGATTGCACATATTTTAGATAAGAAGACCCTTCATACTTGGCAAGGCCAATACAACCGATATCTAGTCCAATGGGAAGGCGTAGCACCAATAGAGAGTACATGGATTACAGAGGGTGACTTAATGAACCTATATCCCATTAAATGGAAACCATTTGAAGACAATAACTTGCAGGAGCTGCGTTCTTTTCAACCAGACGAGAATGATGCATGGATTTTTCGGGGATTTTCCAAGGTTCATAACTTTTTACTCGGTTATCTGTTTGGGATGAAATTTTAGGGGAAGTTGAGTCTCGAAGATTTCATTTCCAATAAATTCAGATCTATCCAATTGGACGTCACTTTGACACTTTTTCAGGGCCAAATTCCTTCATATAGGGCCTCGAATTGGGGTTTTAGTGTTTTTACGAGAATTTTTAATTTTTCAATTATGAGTTATCTCTTAGTTTATGAGCTTAATAAGATAAGAGAGTTGAAAAATAATTTCACGCTAGTTATCTCTTAATTAGTGGTTATTTGTAGAGTCATGCAAGAATTTTCTAAATTTAGCTGTTTTTTTTCTAAAAAAAAATTGTTTTTCTAAAATTAGTTGTTTTCGAAAATCCTGGATATTAGTTATAAGGGGTTGAACTTCGATTGTAATAATTAGTATGGAGAAGGAATACAAGTGAGTTATTTTTTGATTCTCCCATGTTTTCATGGTTTATTTGATCTTGTGAATGAATCTTAGGCTTTGGCTACATCATTAGGCTAGTGGGATGCCAACATTTCCTCTTCTTCAACTTAGTTATTTTCCAACTTTAAATCCCATAGATGGATTATGCTCATCTAGAGATTTACATCAACTATATTTATGATCAAAACCGAGATCTAGATCAAAAGTTACAGCCTCCTAAATTTCTCAGGTTTTCATTCATCAAACCCACCTCACTTCCACGTGGCTCCCTATCACTCGTAGCATCCGATGTGGCACTAACGTGGCACCTACCACCTGACCGACCGACCTTTGGATTATCAGTCCACTACGTTCAATGGATCCTATCTCTTGGATATTTTCTTCGTCATCGTCGATGTTCTCTTCCTACGGAGTTACAGATCTCCCCAAATACCAAGTTTCAACGAAAAACGTTCTGACGGAACCATCTCCAAATATAATGGTTCCTTGACCCTAATATCCAATGACATTGATTATGTCAGTGTCTCGAACATGAATGATGATTAAATCTTTCCCACTAATCTCTTCTAGGGAAAACAAGTGGGACGTATGACGAATCTAGGACTGTCATTTCTCCCATCCTGTTCTTTTATCTATGACTAAGATCCCATGGGACATCTCCCTATAGGTCAATGGTTCATGAACCTTTTCATTGTCGACACCTCTCTCGAGACCACTACTCAAATAGCCAATTATCTAAGCTTTGATGACGATGTGTTTGCAATCGACGGTCCATATCCCATCGAGATCAATTTTGTCAGATCAACGATCCATACCCTTTATCAAGGCATTCCTCATCATTGGGTATTTATTCAACCTCATCATTCAAACATCCTATCGACTCCATTCTTCGATGAACGAATGGGATCCACTTGCCATGCCAAATAGATGCTTGATATTTATAAGGCAATGACTTGAGGGTCCTCTTGCCCAACTGGGCTTGCTCTTATCCTATGCAACCATAAATTGACATGCGTCACTCCAAAAATTATGCTAAATTCCATGTTGGCACACCACATCATCATGACGTTATCCCTCCCTTTTGTTGCTCACCAAGTGAACTAGAGGGACTCCTAACGAACCAATGACTGCTGACAAATTGGGGTCTTCATCGTTGTCAGACTTTATAGAAGTCTTGAAACTAGATCACTCTCAACGATGATGCCTTCCCCTATTGAAGGGTCTAGATATACTCGCCTTACCAAATCAACGACCATGAGTCATTCTGACACAAAACATGTGTATTTCTTAGGATAAGAGTTCAATTTAGGACTTAGTTGAATCAAATGCTCTAATAGAATGGTATTCTAAGGTTCATTAGGTTTTCTAGAACTCAAAACCAAATATGAGACCAAATCAGTCTTTCTTTATTCCTTGGGGATGAAGTTTGCATATCTTGCAAGATTTTCAGTTAAGACAGGTGGAAGGTTTAAAGGGGTCGAGGCTCTCTGAACTATAAAGAGACCTTCCTCATGCAATCGAGCATTCCATCTAATACCCTCAAGTAAATATTTTTTTCAAATCCTATAAAATTTACACTCAGGAACAAGAGATTCCCTCAGGGCACATGGTTCTTTAACCCCTACAAGGACCTCCAAGTACCAGGGTACTCAAGTCTCCCTCCAATGAATATTTTGTCCATATCCTATAAAATTTCCTCTCAAGTTGCAATATCCTCAAGGACACAGACTACCCATACCTTTCTTAATTTTCACGAGTTAACAGATTAATCAGTGAAAAAAAAACAAGCATATTCCATTTTAATCAGGAATTCAATTCATTATTTACATGCATTCATATTTCCCTTTTAAATAATAAAACCACATGTTTACAACATCAACACGCATCAAATAGGTCAAGTTAAACACTCATCTATTCAGGGAAATATAAGAAACAAAATAACTGAGAGAGGACACCTTTTCTCCCAACCTTAGGCCATACTGCAGAGTGCCTTCCTATAGCATACCACCCCCATTCCAAGCCATGATATCATAAGGGGAATGATTAAGCTGGTTCTCAAACTTAGAATGATCCAGGAAGGTTACTCTCCTTCCTCCACTAGCAACAACAGAAGTTCCCCTCTTCCCATTGATCTCAGAACTTCCACAAGTTTATAAGGTACCATCCCAACTAGATTTCCTTTGCAAAAGGTGTCCCTTCTCTGTTATACAGTCCCTCGAAAACCTCCCTTACCAGTGCTAGTTTATTTCCAATGGGTACCAAGATGTAGTCCTATGTAGCTCCAGGCTGGATATGGGTCTTCTTTGATCCAAAGTGATCATTTATTCCTCGAACAAGCTTCCTATTTTCCTCAAAGACAACTTTCTGATTTCTTGTATTTCAGATCTGTGCAAGTGAACACCTATGTTCATCACACCATATGTTCATGAGTCTTCTTCTCACTTTCTCCTTCTATTCGTTACTGTGAGTTATTCTTCCTTGCATTCTCTTTGTCTCCTATCTATCTCCTTCTCTTCCTCTGCACCTATACCTCTTCTCTATCTTTCTTGCTCGCCTTGTGATGTTTTTCCACATTTTGCCTCTTCCTCTACCAATCCCTTTGGATTACCGTGACTCTTGTAGACCCGACCTTTTGTTCGAGGTCCAAAGTTATGAAGGGGAAGATCCATGGGGCGTCCTTTTTTTTCAAGTTATCTAGTTGGCCCATATTTTTCTCAAGAGGTTACGATTATCAGCAATATTAACTACCTTAACCACCAATCCCGTTCCTTCATAACAATTCATGTGGTTTCTTGCAGGTTCCAGTACATGAGCAGGTGGTGTATTCAATTTGCAGGTGTAGGCTGTAGTGTTAAGAAAGCTTCCTGTTTTCCTATTTTAAGCTTCTCCATTCCACCTCACCGATCCACCTCATCATGCCACCTCATCAATTCCCACTCGTGATATCATGACAAGTACTTTCAAGGCTCTTCCCTCTTAGTCAACTGTCTAGTGTTTTCCTTAATCAAAATATAATTACAAGCTTCATAATCACATTATATGAAGTCTTTAGCATAATTATAATCATGGGGGAAAATGGGGTGTTACATTGGATGAGAGGGTTCGAGACCCTTATTTTTCTTATTGTTGTTGCAAGGATGCTTCTTTTTTGGATG
Source organism: Picea engelmannii (assembly GCA_009831015.1). Taxonomy (NCBI): domain Eukaryota; kingdom Viridiplantae; phylum Streptophyta; class Pinopsida; order Pinales; family Pinaceae; genus Picea; species Picea engelmannii. The sequence continues at coordinate 289,653 of ML783321.1, read as the reverse complement.
CTTGTTTTTTTCTTTCTGTTGGTCCACTAAGGATTTTTTATATGTACTTGTAGTGCCAATCACTTCAGGTTGCAACAAGTTATCCTTCTCTCTAATAAAAGAATACAAAAAAGTCTCAATAGCAGGAGCTTGGTAAGCACACCCTAGAGCTTCTTTGGTGTCATAAAAGGTAGACAGAAAGACAAAATATGTGCTAGCAAGCTTAGAAAGAATAACATATATGCATCAATCATCCTTCAAATCTATTTTACAATCTTGAAGTAAAATTATGAGTGTTTTGAACTTAGATAAATAATCTTCAATGCAAGGGAAATCATTTGGACTTAAAGTCATTAACCAATTTTCATTCTAGTGGGCTTGAATCACATTATGTTTACCAAATATGAATTCTAGGTTATCCCAAGCTTCATCTAAGTCATCAATTCCTTGAAAGTGAAACTGTAAATCAAGAGAAATGGACATTCTAATGAGTCCATGTGCTTCATCATTTTTATTGTTCCATTTGGTTTTCTTTTTGGGATCAATGAGGTCTTGTTACTTCCCAAAGTAATCCGATACAATCCTTTACTTTTTAGTACATCCTCCATATGGGATTTCCATGAGAAGTAGTTGGTACATGTAAGAAAAATGTCACTTTGAGAATCCATATTAAAATATGCAGACAATGTGGATTCAAAAGTTGAAATTAACTACTTGGATGGAAAGCTCTCGAAAAAATGAGTTTTAAACAACACTGAAAATGAAATTCAGATGTGAAAGTTATGCCATTAAAAAAAAATGTATAAATGGTAACCAAAGTACCATGTGATAGGTAGAAGTTGGCCCACATGGTGATGGATGCACAATGAGGTCGTTGAGTAAAAACAAATTCCCTTCCTTCTCTAACTTTGCTTATAAGCTCACTTTTACAAATAAGTTACTTATGAAGTGACCCACTTTTATAGAACTAGCGAGAATCATTTTTACAATGAAGTTACTTTATAAATTAAATTTGCATGCAAAAAGTAACTAACATAAAGAATATTAAAGTTGCTTTTATAGTGATTCACTTTTATAATTTAAGTGAAATGTAGTTTACAATGAAGTTATGATATAACTCAAGTTTGCATGAACTTTTCAAAAAGTAACTTAAAAAAGAGAGACTTGAACTCAATACCTCTTATTAAATAAAACAAATTTCAACCAAGTTAGTGCAAAATATATAACAATTTTAAAGAAGGATTTAAAAAAAAAAATCTTTGCTTCGAAGAGCGTGCTTGCCCCCAAAACCCTTGTTTTTCTTGCAAAAAACTTTAACATGGTTACACACACAAAAGAAACAAAAATTCAAAAAACAATTCTTGAATCTCAACAATAATGGGGTTAGATTTCGGTTGGTTTACCTAGAAAATGGAAGTTTTCTCTTTGTTTATGATTTACTAAGCTCACATAACAAAGAAAAGAGCATACACGTAAAATAAAACACTTTCCACTTCATTTTTGATTTGTTGAGATCGCATAGAGCACATGACAAAGAAAATACATAAATAGGAAAGAATAGAAAACCGAGAATAAAACAAAAAATTGAAATATTAACTCTGTAAAAAAATAAATAAGGGGTGTATTCCAAATTGATACCTCAAGATCTCACAAAAATGGCCCTATCTTGGGAAAAAAAAAACCTTTTCAAGTGAAAGGAAAAGTGTTTCCAACTGAAAGTAGTGCTCTAGACTCATTGGAACAATCCTATTAGCCTATAAATGCATGGAAATATTAGAACCTAGAAATGAGGCAACACGGTTTCAAAATCTCGATCAACAACGTGAGCAGGTCTTCATATAGACTCTGATACCATGCTCGATAAAGCATGGTATTCCCACATAGGAAAAACACCTTTAGTAACCACTCACACAACCATATCAACGATAAATACACTGATGTTTTGACATGGTTAAAACCTTGAAGAGGGAAATAGTCCACGACCCCGACGAACATGGCCACTTGAGGCAATATATTAATGAAAAATAAAAATATTTTAAAAGAGAGTTTCTCACAATCGATCATAAACAAATGACCCTACATGCTCTTTAAATGAGGATCATGGAACAATTAAGTTTTAATCCATGGACCAATATATCCTTTAATATCAAGGAGAATATGAGCCATCGAATCACTCTATTTCTAGAACATGTCATGACTGTCGGATTACATAACTACAATTGCATACTAAATAAATACACTAAGAAACACACTTTTACCTAACGTGTTAAGACCTAGACAAATACCCATGTTATTTGTAAAACCCCTTATGAAGTAAGCCCTAGATATTGAATTATTATATTTATAGTGTTATAATTGAATGTAGGCTAGAACCCTTCATTGTAACCTTTCATTATAATTGTACCCTTTGTCTCCTATATATATATATCAAGAGACCAAGTATTAAGATGATCTTATCTCATCTCATATTGTGTTTTGAATTGGATGTATTGTAAAAGGAGGTTTCCCCCTCGAAGTGGACTATATTCATTGAATTTTTATCATTATTATGGAATTGTATCATAACATTTGGTTTCAGAGCATCAATCTTAGGGTTTTTCTTCTCCAAGGGAGTCAACTTTTCATTTTCTCTATAGTTTTTTTTTCTCTGGGCCGATTCAGATAGAAAAATTTGGAGGTTATTTAGAAAACATATCAAGGTACCTGTGGTAAAAATTGTAGATTCTAGGTCATTATACTTTCAAAGATATATCCTATGGAAGATAAAGTTTTTGACTCATCCCAAATTCAATTTTAAACTAGTCATCTTGAGATTTTCTCTATAATTTTTTTTATTTTTTATTTTTTATTTTTTTCTGGGAGATTTTAGACAGTTAAACTTTGTGGAGACTAAGGAGACATATCCTAGTACAGGTGGTCCGAATTTGAGATTCAAGTATTAAATAGTGGACACGTGGAATTATATACAAGTTTTCTCTCCAGAAAGTCCAAAAATCAACAAGGTTTGGGAAAGTTACCATAACTTTCACTTGGAACATCAAATTTTGGTCAGAACCATGGCATTGCAGAGAAGGCATACTATATTACTATAGGTCTAATTTTAGACTCAGAAGGGATGAAATTTCAGAAATACATCAGAAGGAAGGTCGGCCAAGAGGAAAAACTCCAAATTACGGGTTTGAAAGGTACATGACTTACAATTGTAATACATTTTTATTGGAAGATACATTTTTGTTGTTTTAAAATTTGTGATAAATAGTAAAAAGAGGAGAATTATTATTTTATCACATGGCTCCAAAGGCTCCTCCAAAATTTACTTTGCCAACTAAACCTCCAAAGAGTTCAACCACGACTCAAGATGAAATCCAAGAGATTTATCACCAAATGGAAAAGAAGATCATTGAAATTAGGGAACAAATGGAAAAGAAGATAATTGAAAATATGGAACACACATATAATAAGTTGAATGAAAATACGAATGACATGAAAACAAAGATGGATTAACATAAGGAAGAGATGAAAATAAACATGGAACAAATGGAACATCAGATGGATGAAAACGTGAAAATAAATATGGATGAAATGGAAAATAAGATGGATAAGAATATGGATGAAAATAAGAATGACATGAAAAATAAGATGGATGAAAATAAAGAAGAAATACATCAATCCATGAAGGAACTGGAAAATTCCATGTCTTCCATGATCTTTCATGATCTAGATGAGAGACTCCCTAAATGATATATCTGCAAGGAACTCATGAAAATAAAGGTAGTATTCATGTTGAACAACCTGCCGATAATAAGGAATTTTCAAGTGGATTTAAATATGATAGTGGCGTTTATTATGGTGGGGGTCCTAAATTCAAATTTCACAAGATTGAATTAAAGAATTTTGATGGACCATAGGTATTTACTTGGATAAACCAAATAGAGAAATATTTTGAACTGCATAATATTATGGATGTTAAGAAAATGATTCACATAGAAACTTTGAACTTTGAGATAAAACCATATCAATGATATCAATGGGTAGTTAAAAGGAAGCCCCCTTTTTATCATTATACTTGGGGTTTATTTACAAGAGACTTAGAAGCACAATATGAGAAAGTTTGGGAACATGACTACTTCACTCAAATGGAAAGAATCAAACACTTAAATGATATTGAAGATTATAATTCAGAATTTCAGGTATTCACCACAAGGGTGGATGAAATAAGTGATGAACATTTGTTGGAAACTTACATGGTTGGATTAAAAGAAGACATTAAACATGAGATTTTCTTAATACATCCTGCAAATATTATGGAAGTTATCCAATTTGCTCGTCATATTAAGCCAATAATAAGGCTACACACAAGTCTACCATTGGAGCATACATAAGAAGTAATGATCGTTTTAAGTTTCATAAGAAAACCGTACCTCAACCGATAAGGTTGAAACCTCAACAAATGGATGAAATAAGAGAAAAGGGACTATGTTTAAATTGTGACATCAAGTACAGTAAGGGGCATAAATGAGGTGAGAAGAAATTATTCTACATAGACTATGAAGGGGAAGAAGATAAGGAATTGGAACCGCCACAAGATCTAGATCTAGAAGAGACTACTCCAACAATATACTATCATGCAGTGACCGATATCAATACTCCACAAACCCTCAAGATACAATGATGCATCAAAAAGAAAAAGGTAACAATATTGATTGATTTTGGTAGTAGCCATAATTTCATCAATTACAAATTAGCAAAATATCTCAATTTCTTTGTATATCCTACACTAGAGTTTCAATTAATGATTACTGATGGAGGTACCATAAATTGTTCAAGGAAATTCCATAGTATTAATCGCAACATGGGTGAATGTTTTTAATCAAAATAGGTGGTGCTGATGTTGTATTATGGGTCCAATGGTTACATTCATTAGGAACAATGGCCCTTAATTTTCAAGATCTTTTCATGAGATTTTCCTCAGATGGAAATAAAATTGAGCTTAGAGGTATCTAAGGGAAACCCTATAAAGTGATAAGATCTAATAGCATGAAAAAATTACTCAAAAAGGGACACCAAGGTGTAATTTCACAATTGTTCTTAGACATCTATATCCTTTTCTCCATTAGATATCCAAATAGTTATCAACAATCATTACAAGGTATTTGGTGAAATTCTTAAGGTTCTTCCACCTGCTCGATATCATGACCATGCTATTCATTTGCAACCAGGAAGTGTACCATCTAACATTAGGCCTTACATGTATCCATATATAAAGAATAGTGATATTGAACATATGATCCAAGAATTTTTAGAGGATGACATCATTCAATCTAGACATAGTTCTTTATCTTCACCAGTGGTGATGGTAACAAAAAAGGATGGTTCATGGTGTATGTGTCCAGATTATAGACATCTCAACAAAATGACCATAAAATATAAGTTTCCTATTCCTGTCATTGATGAATTATTAGATGAATTGCATGGAGCAAAATTCTTCACTAAGATGTATCTTCGTTTGGGATATCATCAAATCAGAATGAGGTAGGAAGACATTCCCCAAAAATATTTTAGAACACATGAAGGTTATTATGAGTTTTTGGTTATTCCATTTGGACTTACTAATGCACCTTAAACATTTCAAAGCTCGATGAATTCTATTTTCAATCCCTTCCTTACAAAATCTGTGCTAGTATTTTTTGATGACATACTAATCTACAACAAATTTTGGGAAGAGCATGTACAAAATTTTGACACAATATTACAACCTATTGGAAGAGAAATAACTTTATGAAAATCCTTCCAAGTGTGACTTGAGTTTCAAGAAGTGGAATATTTGGGTCATATTGTATCTCACGAAGGTGTAAAATCAGACCATAACAAAATTAAATCTATGAGGGAACGCCCAATACACAAAACATTGAAGAAACTTAGAGGATTCTTAGGATTGGAAGGCTACTATTGCAAGTTTGTCAAGAACTATGGTCAAATAAAAACACCTCTAACACCATTATTAAAGAAGAAATCATTTTTTTGGACTGAAGAAACAACAAAATATTTTGAAAAACTTAAGGAGGAAATGTGTATAATTCCTGTCCTAGCCACACCTAACTTTACAAAAATATTTATTGTGGAGTGTGATGCCTCAGGCCATGGAATTGATGCATTTTTAATGCAAGAAGGAAAGCCCCTTTCCTTTGAAAGGATCCAACTTAAAGGTAAAACTTACTTAAACCCATTTATGAAAAATAAATGTTGGCCATACTACATGTATTTCAGAAATGGTGCCCTTACCTAATATGAATACACTTCAAAGTAAAAGCATATCATGATAGTTTGAAGTACTTCTTGGAGAAACGATTATATTCAAAATAGAAACAAAAATGGGTTACAAAGATGCTATGTTATGACTTTGAGATTATCTACAAAAGGAAAAAAACATAATGTTGTGGCAAATGACCTTTCAAGGAAAGAAAAAGAAACAAAAGGTTCACTATGTGTTATTTCTATTTCACAATCTGATTGGGTGGAATAATAAAAGATAGAATGGGAGAAAGATGAAGAGGCATGCACGATCTTTCAACAACTACAATAGGGCCTTAGTTCATTAGATAATTTTGTATAGAAGAGATATTTTATATGGTATCATGATCTCCTATATTTATGTAAGAATTCCCAACTCAAAAAGAAGGTCCTTTTGGAATTTCACACTTCTCCTATAGAAAGACATTCAAGATTCTTGAAAACATACCACAGGATCAAGAATGATTTTTTCTGGGAATGTCTTAAAATTGATGATAAAAAATTTGTGTCTAAATGTTTGGTTTTCCAACAAAATAAGGGAGAGATAATAAATACACCAAGTCTCCTACAACCATTAGCTATACCATGTCAACGTTGGGAAGAAGTTTTAATGGATTTTATTACAGGTTTACCCAATTCCAAAGGAAATATTGTCATGATGGTAGTAGTAGATCGAGTGATAAAGAATGCCCATTTTTTCTCTATTTCTCATCCTTTTAAAGCAAGTACAATAGCTACAACATTCATGGAAATAGTTCAAAATATACACGGATTCCCCAATATTATTATAAGTGTTAGAGATCCAATTTTCACTGGAAATTTTCGGAATGAATTATTTTCTTGCTTGGGTACTCAACTGGATTACAAATAATCTTAGCACCTTCAATCCAATGAGAAAACTGAGATTGTGAATAAATTTATTGAAGGAAATCTTCATTTCTTTGCATATGGGTCAAGTGGTTTCCCTTGGTAGAATGGTGGTACAAAACATCCTTCCATACTTCATAAAAAATGTCCCCATTTCTAGCACTTCATGGATATCATCATCCATCCATTACATCACCCTTGAAAGGGAATAGAAAGGCTCAAGTAGTGGATGAACACATAGGGAACCAATAAGAGGTTCTCAAACTATTTAAGGGCAACTTGGTTATAACACAAAATAGTATGAAACAACAAGCATATCAACATCACAATGAAAGGGAACTTCAAATGGGGGACTGGGTATTCCTAAGTCTACAACAATATAAACATATGTCCCTCAAGCAACAAAAGAAGGACAAGAAATTAGCACCTAAATATTGTGGCTCCTATAAGGTTTTTCAAAGGATTGGAAGTATGGCTTACAAATTGGAGTTTCCTCCATCTTCACATGTACATCCAATCTTCCATATTTCTTGCTTAAAGAAGGTAATTGACAAAAATATCCTAGTACCAAACTATTTTACCAGAGATTAATGAAGAAGGGAAAATTATACTATAACTAGAAAAAATCCTTGAAACAA
>ML783321.1:243486-255912 GCA_009831015.1 Picea engelmannii | reverse complement strand
GGATTTTTTGGGGATTTTCCGAGGGTCATAACTTTGGACTCAGTTATTCGTTTGGGATAAAATTTTACAGGAAGTTGCATATAAATTGGAAGGGATAAGGGGATGGTTTATAATCTTCCATGTAAAATCAATGAAGAAGGTCACAAGCATAATTATACTGGGAAAGGGAAATAAATTCCTTAGTTTTCAATACTAGGAGGTTAAGGAAATATTGCAAATAACCTAATTCTATGATTTCAAATTTATTTTTAAGGCTAGATTTCATACGAGTTAAAAGTTTAGGGTCACTACCAGTGAGGATAAGGTCATCGACATAAAGGAAAAGTATTATTATATGGATTCCTACCTTCCTGGTATAGACATTAGGGTCAGAATGACATCTAGAAAATCCGGTGTCAAGAAGAAAGTTGTGCATTTTAGCATACCGAGTTGTAGGAGATTTCTTAAGACCATAGAAAGATTACTTAAGGCTGAAAACAAGACTAGATTAATTATTAACATGGACAAGAGGTTGTTTCGTGTATATTTATTCTTTCAAATCCCCATGCAACAAGGAATATTTAACATCCATCTGATGGACCTCCCATTTGTGAGGCAATAAGGGCCAGAACAAGAAGGATGAAATTCATTTTGGCTACGAGGGAAAATGTTTCATTGTAGTCGATGCCTTCAACTAGATAGAATCCTTTGGAAACTAACTGGTCCTTATGTCTTTCAACACTTCTATATGATGCATACTTGGTTTTATATACCGGTTTACATTGGACAAGTTTTATTACTTTTGTAAGAGGTAAAAGATCCCAAGTATCATTCCCCATTAAGGAACATTATTCTTCACTCATTACTGCGTCTCAATATGAATGGACATAAGATTCTACAAACGTGTTTGGATCACAAGTCTTTGAAACTTGAGACAAAAGAGAGGAGGATCACTGTAACTATGAATGTGCTTGATGTTGATCTATATGATCACATGCAAGATCACCAAATGCCTCTTCTATTGAATGGACCCATATTGGAAGCGGTGGTGCTCATGCAGGTTCGTGTTCAATGGACTCATCTGGAGGAAGGTGAGTAGGCGAAGGTGGATTTTCATCTTCACTATCATCATTTGAGGAAGAAACTAGAATAGGAACAAAAGATGGCACAAACGCCAAAGATGGCTCACAAGATGAAGATGACACAAATAATGAATTAGGCTCTCATGCCAAGACATTTTCATCAAATTTAACATCTCTTCTACTAAATATTTCATTCGAATGAAATTGAAGAAGTCGGTAACCTTTGACATCTTCAAAATATTTAACAAAAATGCAATTCTCACTTTTAGGCTATAATGCTTTCCTTTTATCCTTAGGAATGTGAGCCCATGCAATACTACCAAATACACATAAGTGGCTTACATTTGGCTTAATTTTAGTCCATGCTTCTACTAGTGTTATATTTTTTAAATCCTTCGTGGGAGTGCGATTTACTATGCAATTTGCACAGTTGATGGATTACACCCAATAATGAATACTAATCACTTAGATTGGATCATACAATTAGCCATTTATTTTAATGTGCGGTTCTTTCTCTTAGAAACAACATTTTGTTGTTGTGTATATGGAACACTATGATTCATTTGAATTCCCTATGTAGTGCAATGACTTACAAATTTGTTGTTCACATATTCATTTCCATTATCTGTTCTTAACCTTTGAGGTTGATGTCCATATTATTTTTCTGCAAGGGCATTGTAGGCCAAAAACATGTCAAAATCTTCACTCTTGTGTTTTAGGAACTAAACCTAAGTGCATCTGGAGAAGTCATCAATAAAAGTTAAGAAGTACTTTCACCTAGATAAGAAAGGATAATAAGGTGGACCACGCAAATAATTGTGAGCAAGCTGTAAAGGGGTCGAGGTGTGCCAAGTGGCTCGTTTGTCTAAATTATCCTGATGATTTTTGTCAAGAACACAACCGACACAAACACCATCTCTCTAAGAAACAAGAGGAAGACCAATCACCATATTTTGATTACATAGTTGTTGCAATGAGTCATAGTTTAGATGACCAAACCTCTCATGCCAAAGTTTTCTCGAGTCATCACTATGAGCAACAAAAATTGATGGAAAAGATGATGACCCAAAGTTGTCAAATTTTTACAACCTGTTAATATCATCAAAAAATATAGTTGCTAGGACATGCTTAGGATATTTTAAATCCTTGATTACAACTTGGTGAGGTGAAAACTCAACGATTTTATCTTCACCTGAATGAGTGACCTGATATACTAATAGAAGGTTGCAGGAAAGACTTGGAACACATAATACATCATTTAAATGACCATTATCTACCTGGTCTATTCCATACCCTACAAAAATACGAGATATATCATCACCAACATATAATTTTTTGGTGTTACAGTCATAACGAGAATATACTCTCAAATATATAATCCACTCATCAGAAGAAGAAGTAGATGTTGCATTGCAAGAGAAACTAGAAGAAAAAAGTGCATGTCCATGAGAATAAGAGGTAGATGAAAAATAATCAAGATTTATGTTTTTCTTCTTCATCACTTCTTTTAAGGCTTCCATATTTTTAAAACATTTAGATTCTAGATGACCATATTTCCCACAAAAGTTGCAATACCTATTATTCTTCTTAATTTTGTTTTCTAGTCATTTGTCACCATTGGGAGTAGAATTTGGCTGTAACACACTCAACCCCCTAACCATTGCTTAGGATGGTGGTGTGTCAAAAATTCCTCTTATTAAACTTAGTTATTTTCCACCTATAAATCCCATATATGGATTCTTCTCATCAAGAGATTTCCATCCACTGTAACTATGCTCAAAACCAAGGACTAGATCAAAAGTTGCAACCTCCCAAAGTTCTTGGGTTTTCATTCATCAAACCCAGTTTAATACCATGTGGCATACACATGGCCCCCCATCACTCATACCGTCTGATGTGGCACCTACAACCCATCCCATAAAACTTTGGCTTATCATGCCACTATGTTGAACGACTCCTATCTCTTGGATATTTTCTTCATCATCGTCAGAGTTCTCCTCCCATGAAGTTACAGATCTCCCCAACTACCAAGTTATGAAAATGAATGTTCTGATGGATCCATATCTATATCCCATGGCTCTCAAACCCTGATTTCAAATGGATACGATCATGTCGGTTCCTTTTTCATGCATGATGATTAACACTCACCCATTTATCTCTTCTAGGGTGAACAAGTGGGACCTATGGCGATTATATGACCACCGTTTCTCCTCGCCTATTATTTGATCTATGACTAAGATATCAAGGGACATATCTCGATATGTCAATGGTTCATGAACATTTTCATCGTCAACACCTCTATTGAGCTCATCACTCGAATAGCCAATCATCTATGCTCCGATGACAATGTGTCTGGAATTGATGGTCCTGATCCCACCAAGATCACTTCTGAGAGATTGATGGTCCTTCTCTTTCCCAAGGCCTTCATATTAGTTAGGTATTAATTTGAACCCATCATTCAGACATACTATTGGCCCCATTATTTGAAAAATGACTAGGATCCACCCGCCACGCCAAATCGACAACTGATATTTCTAAGTCAGTGAACTAAGTGTTGATCTCTCGCCCAACTGGGTCTGCTCTTATTCCATGCAACCGTAATTTGACACGTACCATTCCATGGAACATGCTAACTTCCATGCTTACACACCATGTCATCAATACATCATCCCTCTATTTTATCACTCTCCAAGTGAACTAGAGGGATCCCTGATAAACCGATGACTGCCAATGACTTTGGGTCTTCATCTACGTCGAACTTCATGAAATTCCTTGCACTCGATCACTCTCAACAACGATGCATTCCCCCAATGAAGGGTCATGATATACTCACCTTACCAAATCAATGGCCATGAGTCATTTCGACTCAAAACATGGGTATTTCTCAGGATAACAATCCAATTTAGGACTTAGTTGAATTAGAGGCTCTAATAGACTGAGTTTCTAAGGTTCATCAGGTTTCCTAGAACTCAAAACCCACTCTAAGACCAACTAAGTATTTCTTGATTCCTTGGGGATGCAGTTTTCATATATTGCAATCTTTCCATTTAATACAAGTGGAGGGTTTAACGGGGTCGAGGCTCTTTGAACTATACAAAGAATTTCTTCATGCACTACAAAATTCCCTTTTCTACCCTTGGGTAAATATTTTTTTCATATCCTCTACAATTTCCACTCAGGAACAGGAGATTCCCTCAAGGAACAAGGTTCTTTAAACCTTACAAGGACCTCCAGGTACCAGGGCACTCAAGTCACCCTCCAATGAATATTTTTTCCATATACTGCAAAATTTCCTCCCAAGATACAATATCCTCAAGGACACAGACTACCCACACCTTTCTTAATTTCATGAGTTAACAGATTAAGAAATGAAAAAAAACAAGCATATTCCATTTTACTTAGAAATTCAATTCATTATTTACATGAATTCATATTTCCCTTTTAAATTAGAAAACCACAAGTTTACATCATCAAAACACATCAAACATGTCAAGTTAAACACTCATCTATTCAGGGAAATATCAACAACCAACTGACTGAGAGAGGACACCTTTCCTCCCAACCTTACGAAATACTACATAGGGACTTCCTATAGCATGCCACCCTCGTGCCAATCCTTGATATCAAAATGATAATTATTTAGCTGGGTCTCAGGCTTAGAACGATCCAAGAAGGCTACTCTCCTTCCTCTAATGGAAACAACATATGTTTCCCTCTTCCCACTGATCTAAGGACTTCCACAAGTTTATGAGGTACCCTCCCAACTGGATTTCCTTTACACAAGGAATCCCTTCTATGCTATACAGTCCCTTGGTGACCTCCCTTACAAGTGCTGGTTTCTTTCTAGTGAGTACCGAGTTGCATTCCTCTTTAGTTCCAATCTGGATCTGGGTCTTTTTTGCTCTAGGGTGATCATTAATTATTTGTACACGCTTCCTATTATTTTTATCTTTTGGATTTGTGCAGGTGAACACCTTTGTTCATCACACCATATGTTCGTGAGTCTTCTACTCACTTTCTCCTTCCGTCTATTGCTTCGAGTTCATATTCCTCACATTTTATTCATCTCCGATGTGTCTCCCTCTCTGCCTCTGCACCTCTACCTCTTCTCTATCCTTCTTTCTCTCCTCATGATGTTTTTCCACCTTTGGCTTCTTCCTCTACTGATCCCTTGGTATTCTTGTGGATTCTTGTAGACACAAGATTTTGTTCGAGGTCTAAATTATTGGAGGGGAAAAGCTGTGGGGTGTCCTTTTTATTTAGGTTATTCAATTGACCCCTCATTTTCTCAAGAGGTCAATACTATCAAAAATATTAATTTCCTCAACCACCAATCTTGTTCCTTCATAAAAATTCATGTGGTTTCTTATATATTCCAGTACATGAGAAGGTGGTGTATTGAAATTGCAGGTGCATGCTGAAATGTTAAGAAAGATTCCTATTTTCCTCATTGAAGCTTATCCATTCCACCTCACCATTCCACCTCATCAAATCCCACTCATGATATCATGGAAAGTACTTTCAAGGCTCTTCCCTCTTAGTCAATTGTCTAGAGTTTTGATTAATCACAATATAATTACAAGCTTCATAATCAAATTATATGAAGTATTTAACATAATTACAATCATGGAGGAAAATGGGGTGTTAGATTCCCCTCCCCCTAAAATAAAAACTGTCCTCGGTGTTTAAAACACCACACACACACACACACACACACACACACACACACACATATAATTACACAAAAACAAAAAAATGGGTATGATGTTCTCATGGAATATTCCAGCTCCCATGTAGCCTCATTTGCTCCAAAGTGCTTCCATTGCACCTTGACCTGCATAATAGCTTGGTTATGGGAGCGTTGTTTCTCTCCTGTCCATGATGCATTGAGTTTGGGCTGGAATTATCCCTCTGGTTCCACCTATATCATAGTCCAATCAATAAAATGATTATAATCATGAATATATTTATTCAATAAGGATACGTGGAATACATTATGTGCTTTAACAGTGGGTGGTGTTGTAACAGGGGCAGACCCAGGGTTCAACGTTTAGCATCACACCAACAAAACCCTAACTATCGACCCTTTCGGCAACACCTGTGAAGCAAATGAAGTCTCACCTGAGGTAGAGGTAGGGGGGTTGCAGGATGCAGGTGTCTACAACCAAGATGGGACACATATATGTGATTACAACACTTAGCAAAGAACTTAGACAACAATATGAACTAGTTCATGAGTCTCATTCACATCGCAGATTAAATTCTTATTACAGATCAATGCAGTAACAATAAAGATCAAGCACTTTTAATCACTTAGCACATATAATTAACTCGGATATAGCATTCATTTATCTTTAATACCATTAAGAACTAAGCAATAACATTAGATGCATTCATCATACATTATAACAATAACACTAAGTAGATAAACAACATAATTCACATCGCACAAAGAACATCAAGACACATGATATATGTGTTTTACCCCAGTGTGGGGATACGTCCACCAACTTATTCTTCTTCTTTATTAGTCTTCGATCTTCTTACATTCATATACTCCTGTGCACAAATCTACATAGAGAAACTCCGTAGAGGACAAGAGATTTGTGCACTGCACACCAGGTCCTCCTTCCCAAAATTAGGTCAAGGCATAGGGCCAACTCCTTAGTATCACAAAGCCTTACTTTACACAGTCTGTTTGCACAAAGAAACTTACAACCTCTTACACTAGGCCAACATTAACACTTACAAGATATTGTGCACATAGCCAACCCCTTATTATTACATCACTTAGCTACTTATTTATACATTTACAAACAAGCCTAATCATGGGTAAACCCATGGGCTGACATCCCATAACCCATTACATAAACCCTAGTAAACCCTTTGCTAGTGTAACACCCTGTTTTCCCCAGTCTATAAAAATAACTATACTCGCCGAGTATTGTGGCAAAATCAGAAATGTGAATGTGTGATGTGAATGGACCTTGTGAAAAAGGTCGATGAATGTAAATAATATTATGAATATATATATTGAAGGACTGCTGAGAGGGGGATGTGCTGAAAAAGAGACCACGATGGCTGAAGAAAGGTGGTGGAAGGCACCTGGAATGGTGGCGTTAAATTCCACTGAAACCAATACCGTATTTGGACTTCACTGGCCCGAAGAACTAAAAAGTGGCTCGCTAGCCCCAAATTAAATGATTCACCAGGTTGGTAGGTAAATGTCTCCTCATGAGTAATGAGGGATGGGGGTGAACCACCCATCCATAGATTCCTCATACTTGACCACCACGAGGAAGATCGTTCCACACACAACCTTGCCGAAAAGAGAAAAGGCAGGAAGAGTGTGCGATCAGGAACCATACGTGAGGGAAGGAAAAAGAGGAAAGAAATATGGAAAATACAGAGTGAGTGATAGTGGAGAAGAAGGAGATTAACCTTCATTCTCGGTCACTGGTGAACAAAGACTCAGTCTTGTAGCATCGTGGTCTTAGCTCGGGGGTGGCTAGTGGTAAATCCATTCGGAATTGCTGAGCCTACGGTTGGGTGGAAATGAGCACCCCTCTCAGCAGTTGCATCACCTCTAGTGTTTTTCTGATAAGTGTTATATCTTGTATCTTGAAATTTATATGCTGACATGTATGCTCATAGTCTGTGCAATTTATGAATGGTTTGAGTATAAGACTGTCTGTGTGGTGTTTTGATAAAAAATGGTGGTTTCATGCTTTTACTGGAAGGACCGCGTATGGCTTATGTTTATAGATAGATTTATATATATGTATATTCAACTAATTCAGACTTCAAGTCTGTTTTCGGGAAATCTATGCCCTTATTCATCTCCAGGAATACCCAGAATAGATTTCTCCACAGAGATACCCTCTCTGGAAAGCTTACCAAGAACCTGAAAGAGGATTTGGTGGTGCAAGTCTTAGCCATCCTGTATGAGGAAGAATGGGCCTCTTAAAATCTTGACATTTCATACTCGTACTCGTCCTCTCGTACTCGCAATTCCTGAAACCCCGATTCACGAAATCCTGAAATGGCAGCGTAGGGATAAGTATCGATTGACGAACAAGATTCTGTTGGAAGATCTGTGGTCAATCGTGACCGTTAGATTGGAGGAAGAAATGAGGGTGTTAAATGACTCAACCCTTTTCTTTTATCTTCGTGAGTAGCGAAGGAATCAAGACCGTAGATCCAGAGGTCTGTGGGAGTACTTGGACCATCCATTTATAAGGACACGTGGCTGCCAGTAAGAGTTTCAACATTTCGACACCTGGGAAATCAAAGGGAAAGAACCCTGGTCATCGCGAGTTGCGAAATCCTGACGATCGAAACCTCGAAATAGTTCAGGATTTGGATGAGATAGGATATTTTGGCACTTCGGGGCCCAAAATACCTAAGTGTGTATTCCCTTGTGCTCGCAAGTCCCCAAATCCTGATGGGTGAAATATCGAAAGGACAATACGTGTGTATGTTACGATATTTCGACATTTCAGTAATTGGAATACTCAAGGGCGTATTCCCTTGTACGCGCAAGACCCGAAACCCCAATTCATGGAAACCCGAAGTGACGGTGTGTGGGTGAATTAGGACCTTTCGGTACCCATGATACCCTTCCTCTTGCTAAATGCACAAATGAGACCCTTTCAGAGGATCTAACGTCTGTTATGACCATTAAATTGGATGAAGGAACACAGGCGTTAATGCCTCGACCCCTTTTAACCTTCACAAGTAACGAAGAGATCGGGACCGTTGATCCCAAGACCCATGGGAGTGCATAGAACGCCCGGTTGTAGAGTACATGTGGCGGACGGTAAGCTTTTCGGCACCCGAGAGATCCGAGGGTAAGAATCCATGTCCTCACAACCCCCAAAATCTCGACATATGAAAACCCAAAATGATAACATGCGAAGGAACCTAAATATTTTGACATTTTGGTACCCGGAATATCGAAGGGCGTATTCCCCTTGTACTCGCAAGTCCTGAAATCCTGACTTGCGAAATCTTGAAATGCTAGCGTGTGGGTAAATTATGAGTTTTTCAGAGTTTCGGCTCCTGGGAAACTCAGGTGCGAGACCTCCTGTCGTTGCACGTCCCGAAATCCCGATGGAGGAAACCCTGAAATAGCGAAGCATGTTTAGAGGTAGTGTTTTGGAGTTCGGCTCCCGGATGATCCCGATGTGAGACCTCCTGCCATCGCATCCCCTGAACTCCTGACTTGTGAAACCCCGAAATATGAAACTCTGAAAATGAGTATAGGGCCACTAGAATTAATGCTTCAGTGTTTCGGCACTCGGGACATCTAGAGGAAAATGTCTTGTCCTTGCATATCACGAAATCCCGATAGGCGAAGTCCCGAAATGGATTAGCACACGTGGTTTTCGCGTTTTGGTTTTTCGGTGCCCAGGACTCTCAAAGGTCAGTGTTCCTCATATTCACTAGCCGCGAAATTTCGAGGGATGAAACCCCGAAATGAACAAAGGAATACGTGTACCTCGATTTCCTGTATCGCGAAAGTCGATGAGTACCCTCTGATAAGGCCAGTGGCCATAACCGTCGATCATATGAGTGCGGATAAGGGGATGGAAGGGTCTGTATCAGGCCCCGTAGGGATTCGGGGAACTATGTTCCTTGGAGAAAAGAAGAAAAAGGTCAAAAATTTATTATGCCATAGTGGGTATGTTACAAATTGGTATCAGAGCATGGCTACAACACTTGGCCTACTTGGGCTCATGAACGGGTTGCACAGAGACTCCATTCATAATACTGTTGAAAGGAGTAACCCCCCTGTATTAACCTTCTTAATTAAAAGTCAAATTTAAGAATGAAAAACTCCTATGGTGTGTGTGCATGTGAAAAATATGAATTATGTACTGGGTATAAATGAATATAAACATTGACTAACAACCAGTGTTTTTCTTTTGCACACAAAGCGGAAGATTAACTGCGGGAAATTATCAATGCATAGTATGGTGACTCACCATGAAGTGGGAGAGGGATCCCACAATAGAGACAAAGAGTCTGACGAAAGGAGGGCAGTAGGGACCCCTCCAGATCTAGCCGAGACTGTGAGGAGTCTCATGGCCGAATTACAAAGCTGCAAGGCTAACAATGAAAGGATGATGAAAGAATAAGAAAAGCAAACATAAATTAATGTAGTTTTACCACAGAGTTTATCCGATCTACAAAGACAAATGCAACATGAACCTGAAACTCAAAAACAGGGTCATATTAGTGGCCACAATGAGAGGATCACCTCGAAAAAGGTCCACCCCAGAGGTAAAGGACAAGCAGAGGACGATTCCTCTAAGAAGGAAGGGGTGATTCAAAGGGCTCTTCTAGAAGGAGAAACAGTTCCTATTCCCGAAGGAAACAGAAGAAGAAAAAGTCTTCCAAAGGTCGTAAATTTGAAGAATTCAGAAAAACCAAACCACCCTCCTTTGATGCTGAAATAAAGAAGGGTGAGGAAGAAAAGGTCTGGCTGCTTGGACTAAAGAAGTATTTCAGAGTCCACGACTTTTCAGAAAATATGAAGGCCCAATTGGCCATCTTGAACTTGAATGGAAAGGCTTCCATTTGGTGGGAAGACCTTAAGAATGTGAAAGGGGTTCGCGAAGAGGACCTATCTTGGGAACGATTTGAGAAATACTTCCGGAAGAAGTATCTGTTGGAAAAATATTTCGACGAAAAGACTAAAGAGTTTTATGAACTCAAACTAGGACAACTCACTATAGAAGAATATGTCAACAAATTCCTTGATTTGTTGAGGTATGTACCCTATATCAAGGCGGAAAAGGCAAAGGTGCAACACTTCATCAGTGAACTACCTAAGGACTATCATAATAGAATTGAATTTGATGAGCCAAAGACTCTAGAAGGCACTATTTGAAAGGCAACCTATTGTCATGACCAGTTTGGGCATCGAGCAAAACCTCGCGAAGGATGGAAATAGAAGAATAGTTCAAGATTTTAGAAAAAGGGGATTAAATCCCCAATATTTAAGAACTATAAAGAGAACCCAAGAATGAGCTTCCCAGCCTGGAGTATGCACCAGCAGAATTTTCCCTCCTTGAGCGGAAATAAAACTTCTGGACCCATATCAGTGAAGACTGATAACCCAAAGAGAGAAACTTTGAAATGCTGGGGTTGTGGGGAAGAACATCTATTGAGAGACTGTCCACACTGACAACAAAATAGTTGGAGGATTTATAACATCCAGGAAGCTACTACCGTCAATGATGTGGCCAGGAGTGTGCCACAAATTTATGCAGCCTTGGATAATAACCAAGCTGACCACCAAGCTTTAGTGGTGGAAATAGAAGGTATGATTTCCAACCATCTAGTTTCTGTTTTGATTGAGCCTGGTTCAAATTTGAGTTATATAGCCCCTAAATCTGTTGATAAGTGTAAACTACAGCCACAAAAACATACCAAGCCATGGTTGGTACAGTTAGCCACTGACACCAAAAGAAGGGTAGCAGAGGTTATACCAACTTTCCAATTGATGTTGGGTGGATTCCCCACCCAAGCAACCCTTAACTTATTACCCCTGGGATCGTATGATCTGTTGATTGGTATGGACTAGCTAGCCGCCCATAAAGCCAGATTGGATTGTTACCATAAAACCTTAGAATGTGTAAGTAAAGAAGGGAAAAAGATAACCCTTCAATGGATCTTAAAACCTGTCTCTGTGAGACAAATATCATCCCTGCAAATGAGAAAGTATTGCCGAAAGGGATGTCCCCTATATGAAATACAGGTGTTGAAAACAATCAAAGATGACAAACCAAACCCTGACGATCACCCTATCTTGAGAGAATACGGATATGTGTTTTCAGAAGAGGTACCGGGTCTACCTCCGAGAAGGGACATAGACTTCTCGATATAACTTGCACCAGGAGAAGTGCTGGTGTCTAGGACACCCTACCAGATGAGCACACCTGAACTAGTTGAACTTAAGTTGCAATTAAAAGAAATGATGGATAAGGGATATATTCGACCCAACGTGTCTCCATGGGGAGCACCAGTCTTGTTTGTGAAAAAGAAGGACGGTACCCTTAGACTATGTATAGATTATAGGAAACTCAATAAGGTAACCATAATGAACAAGTACCCCTTGCCCAGGATCAATGAACTATTCAATCAATTGGGGGGTGCGTCTATTTTCTCAAATATTGACTTGAGGTTAGGATACCATCAAGTCCAAATTAAGGGTGAAGATATCCATAAAACTACCTTCCGAACGAGGTATGGTCACTATGAGTTTGTGGTAGTGCCATTTGGGTTGACCAATGCCCCTGCCACTTTTATGTGCTTGATGAACAATGTATTTAGCAAATTCCTAGACAAATTTGTGCTT
>ML783321.1:199248-236579 GCA_009831015.1 Picea engelmannii | reverse complement strand
TTTCTAATGATATTTCCAGCTATAAGTTGGCAAGCAAGGTACACTGCGCCATATTGGATAGAGGCTACCTTCTAATTTTTCTTTCCCTTTTCTACATCACCATAATCCTCCTTTACGCATTGTGCCAAGGAGCGATCTAAATTCTTCCTTGGGTAGAAATGCTAAGGGTCTGGTCCCTGCATGCTCAGTCCTATAATCAAGTGGATCAATGCCAGATCCACAATAATGTGCCTATCGAGCCACATATATCCTCCATGGTAGCATGACAGGAGTATTTTAACGCAAGCATTAACCTCCTGATGTCGGCCAAAGTGAGGAATCTTCATTCCATTCAGTATCGTGGACTGCACCAGCTCCTTAATCCATGACTGGGAGACTATGCACGAATTCTTCCCAGTCATCTTCATCAAATACCTATGGGGTGCGAGCATGGCATAGTTCTTTCTTTCGCCGATATTAAAGTCGTTGTTCTTTAGAGCTGGGATCTGTCTCAACTGGGTTCCAACTATGCATATCTCCTTCGAGATGTACGCAGTGATCAATGTGTACTCAAAGTCATGTGGGATGATGTCACAGTTAACCGCGCCAACCAAAGGTGGTATATAATCTAGCAAGACCGATGGGATCTGCTTCATGTTAGCTAGATCATTGTGATGCTTACTTCACTTCTCAGTCGTGGGGTTAGCATGGCTAGAATGACGTCCAGTCGAAGGGGATGCTTGAAATCCCCCAGTCGACAATTCCTGTATCCCTACATAAAACTATCTATTAGCCATTATCTTCGTAAGGATTTCCTCAACATATATCTCTAACGCGCTAGGTTCTCCCGAAATTCACACTTGTAAACAAATAGATCGGGTAGGTGAACGAAAAAGTGAGGTAATCCAATGGATGGTGAGTTCTAGAAATCACAATGCGATATACAATCAGTTCTCTGTTAGCTTGGATAATCACGGATGGAAAAAAGTGGTCCCGATGTAGCGTCTGATGGGTTAAATAAGAAAGCACCATAAAAAATTCCTCCAATGGGAAGGAATGCATCCATCAATGCAAATCCGTCCATTATGGCGTGGCCTCAATGGTCCATTCACTCATAACTACGTTTTCTAGCCATTTCGGGGCATCATTCTAACAGTCAGGGTGCCTCCAACAGTCATATAGCTTTGCCGTGGAAAAGTCCCATTCTACGTGGTTTTGCTGTTCCGACAAAGTTTAGATCCCGCAAACCTGCCTCCCGCGAAGTCCTCCTTCTATTCTTTGTAGCTTCCTGCAACTTATCTTTCTTCTTATTGAGCTTCCTAGCCTTCTTTACTGTGATCTGAGCTTCTCTAACAATTTCTAGAATCCTCTTCCCATTTGTATTCTTATTCTCTCTTGGTGAAAGGACTTCACATTGCTGATGTGCTCTTACAAATTCTGAGGTTAATGTCCCTTCTCTTACAATTTCTGGGGTGGCTACATTTCTTTCTTGCATGGACAGGTTCTTCAACCCTTTCTGCATTTTTTCAACGTCGACAACTAATTCTCTTGCCCTTTGTTGCTTCGACTTATCCTCTTGTTCTTCTATTAGTCACTCTATTTTTCTAGTTATGAAGTCCCTTAGTTCTTTCTTTTTCTGTTCTATATCTTCCTCCTCTACTTTCCTTTTGATCTGATCCTTCTCAATCCAAGTCTTTCCTAACAAAAGTGGAAAAGGGGCGTTGTTCTCAACAAATTTAATGACTTCAAATTCTTCTTCAGTCGATGTTTCATGAGCAATCATAGGTATATTAGTAACTCTTCCACATAAGGTTATCATCTTTCCTTTAAACAAGCCTATCCTTCCCAATGAAGGTACCATATTAGGCTTTCCCAAAATTTCCCAAGTGCTTTCTCTCATAATATTCATGTGTGTTTCTTCATCCAATACACAGTCTATGTTGAAGTCTTCTATTCTTGTAACTATGCACTATTTTTCTTCCAGGATCTTTGGTAAACTGATGTCTCTGTGATCATCCATTACTTCTTTTAACTATACTATCATAGTATCTGACTCTTTTTATTTATGATTCTCCAACATGCTCTTAGCCTCTTGACTTTATTCATATTTTTCTTGGCTCCTGTTCATATTTTCAACTTTAGCAATCATTCTTGGACAATCCTCACCCTCATGACCAATAAATTTACAATAAAGAAAAATAGGACATGTACCATGGCATTCCTTAGAAAGATGTACCAGTATTTTGTAATTATAACACAGTGTCAATCCTCTCTTTCTTTTAAACGATCCCCAACCTTTCTTGCACTGCGCACTGGGATCACAGTGCTGGACCTGCAATTTGCAAAAAATCTTTCTAGGTTCCTTCATCCACTTATTAGTCCAAAAATTCTTTCTATGCATAGGAATACAATATCTTTCTATATTCAGATCAATTATTTCTTCTAACTTTTCCCTACCATTCAGAATAGGACATAATCTATCAAACATACCTAGATTCATGCTTTCGAAACAAAATTTTCCACTTATCTTACCCTTAACAGAGCACAAACCTTTAAGATCTTACCTCTTTTCTTCAGATCAGGTTTCTTTCTTAGCACAAAGCTTCGCAAGTCAAGTATAATACTGCACACTACAAAAATAGATCTATGCACATATCTTTCTCTTTTCTCCAGTTCCCAACAATCACAGTTTCAGGTTTGGACAATGGAACCATTTGTTGGCACAGGGGCAGACCCAGGGTTCAACGCTCAACATCGTACCAACAAAACCCTAACTACCGACCCTTTCGACAACACCTGTGAAGGAGATGAAGTCTCACCCGAGGAAGAGGCAGGGGGGTTGTAGGATGCATGTGTCTACAACCAAGCTGGGACATAGATCTATGATTACAACACTTAGCATAACACTTAGACAACAATATGCACTAGTTCACGAGTCTCATTAACATCGCATATTAAAATCTTATTACAGATCAACACAATAACAATAAATATCAAGCACTTTCAATCACTTAGCACATAACATTAGCTTATATCTAGCATTCATTTATCTTAAATACCATTAAGCACTAATAAATAACATCAGATGCATTCATCATACATTATAACAACACCACTAAGTAGATAAACAACATAATTCACATCTCACAAAGAACACCAAGACACATGATATACATGGTTCACCCCAGTGTGGGGCTATGTCCACCAACTTATTATTCTTCTTTATTAGTCTTCAATCTTCTTACATTCATCTGCTCCTGTGCACAAATCCACATAGCCAAACTCCACAGAGGACATGAGATCTGCGTGCTACGCACAAGGTCCTCCTTCCCAAAATCAGGTCAAGGCACATAGCCAAATCCTTAGTAGCAAAGAGCCTTACTTTACACATTCTGTTTGCACAAATCAACTTACAACCTCTTACACTAGGCCAACATTAACAATTACAACATATTGTGCACATAGCCAACCCCTTCTTCTTACATCGCTTACCTACTTATTTATACATTTACAAACATGCCTAATCATGGGTAAACCCATGGGACGACATCCCAAAACCCATTACATAAACCCTAGTAAACCCTTTGCCGAGTCCACAAGACCACAAAACAAGTGATATCCTGCGATCTCAGCTCTGCCTGGCACTCCATCTTCGACCAGCCTGTTGAAGTCCCAAAAGTGGTAAAAAATGACCAATATTTCCTCAAAACTTGGTCAAGGGCCAACAAACGGTAACACAAGTTTGTATGGTACTATCCCCACTCTTTACAAGACTTCAAATGGTCCATAGTTTCTAGGTGCCAACTTAGCACATGTCTCCATTCTCAGGGAACTCCTCTTGGGATTTACTTGGAGATATACATGATCTCCCAATATGAACTATTTATGAGTTCTGATGTTGTTTGCATATCTCTTTTGTCTATCTTGGGATACTTTTAGATTCTGATTTATCTTAATAATTGTCTGTCCAATTTCCTCCAATAATTCTATTCCAAGTGTGATCCTATCCACTACACTATCCAAACTAATTGAAACTATGCACTTCTTTCCATACAGAACCTCAAACAGGCTCATCTTTGGTGATTCCTGATAACCATTGTTATAGGAAAACTCTACCAAGGCTATATATTCTTCCCACTACTTGGGTTGATGCATAGCATGCATCCTTAACATTCCTTTTAACACTATGTTTTCTCTTTTAGTATAACCATCTGTTTGAGGATGGTAGGCCGTGCTAAATGCCAATCGTGTTCCCAAGATCACAAACAAGCTTTTCCAAAAAAATGAGGTGAACTTAGCAGAGCCTGTCTGAGATGTTGGTCTTGGGAAGACCATGTAATATGAAAAATTATTTTATAAAAAAGTTAGGAACATCTATGGCCTTAAAAATAGATTTAATAGGGATGAAATGAGCTTCCTTGCTCAACTTATCTACTACAACTATGATTGCATCATGTTTCTTAATTGTCTTTGGTAAACTAGTAACAAATTCCATGGAGATTTTCTCCCATTTCCATTATGGGATTTGCAAAGGATGTCACAGTCCTGTAGGATGCTTGTGTTCAACCTTCACCTGTTGACACTCCAAACACTTTACAATGTATTCAATAATGTCCTACTTCATTTTTGGAAAAGTAAAATCTTTCTTAAACAATTTTAAGAAGCCTTGGTGACCCATTCAAGAATAGAGTTTGAACTCTAATTTGATACCATTTTTCAACACACATAACCCCCTACCCTTGCTTAGGTGATGCAGGTATTTTTCGGAGATTTTTCGAGGGTCATAACTTTTGACTTGGTTATCCATTTGGGCTGAAATTTTATGGTCAATTGTGTCTAGATTGGAAGAGAGAAGGGGCTGGTTTATAATATTCCATGTGAAAGAGATGAATAAGTTCACAAGCATAACTATACTGGGAAAGGGAAATACCTTAGTATTCAATACTTGGAGGCTAAGGAAATATTGCAAATAACCTAAGTCTATCATTTCAAATTATTTTTGAGGCTAGATTTCACATGGGTTAAAAGTTTAGGGTCACTACTAGTGAGGATAAGGTCATCAACATAAAGGACAAGTATTATGATATGGCTTCCTACTTTCCTGGTATAGACATTAGGGTCAAAATGACATCTAGAAAATCCAGTGTCAAGAAGAAAGCTGCCCATTTTAGCATACAGAGTTGTAGGAGATTTCTTAAAACCATAGAGAGATTACTTAAGGCTGAAAACAAGACTAGAGTAATTATGACCATAGCTAAGGGGTTGTTCCATGTATATTTATTCTTTCAAATACCCATGCAACAAGGAATATTTAACATCCATCTGATGGACCTCCCATTTGTGAGGCAACAAGGTCTAGAAGAAGAAGAAGGATGGAATTCATTTTGCCTACGGTGGAAAATGTTTCATTGTAGTCGATGCCTTCAACTTGAAAGAATCGTTTGGAAACTAACTGGTCCTTATGTCTTTCAACACTTCCATATGATGCATTCTTAGTTTTGTATACCCATTTACATTGGACAAGTTTTATTCCTTTTGTAAGAGGTAATAGATCCCAAGTATCATTCACCATTAAGGAACACTATTCTTCACTCATTACTGCATCTCAATCTGGATGGGCATAAGATTCTATAAAATGTGTTTGGATCACAAGTCTTTGAAACTTGAGCCAAAAGAGAGGAGGATCACTAGAACTGTGAATGTGTTTGACATTGATCTGTATGATGACATGCAAGATCACCAATTGCCTCTTCTGTTGAATGGACCCATATTGGAAGCGGTGGTGCTGGTGCAGGTTCATGTTCAATCGATTCATCTGGACGAAGGTGAGCAGGAGAAGGTGGACTTTCATCTTCATCGTCATCATTTGAAGAAGAAAATATTATTGGAATAGAATATGGCACAAATGCAAAAGATGGATCACAAGATGAAGATGACATAAATAATGAATTAGGATCGCATGCCAAGACATTTTCATCAAATTTAACATCTCTTATAATAAATATTTCATTGGAATGAAATTGAAGAAGTTAGTAACCTTTGACATCTTTAGAATATCTAACACAAATGCACTTCTCACTTTTAGGCTATAATGCTTTCCATTTCTCATTAGGAATGTGAGCCCATGCTATACTACCAAATACACAAAAGTGGCTTAAAATTGGATTAATTTGAGTCCATGCTTCTTCAAGTGTTATATTTTTTAAATCCTTCATGGGAGTGTGATTTACTATGCAATTTGCATAGTTGATGGCTTCCACCCAATAATGAATACTTAATCCCTTAGATTGGATCATACAATTAGCCATTTATTTTAATGTGTGGTTGATTCTCTTGGAAACAACATTTTGCTATTGTGTATATGGAACAATATGTTTCATTTGAATTCCCTATGCAGTGCAATAACTTATAAATTTGTTGTTCACATATTCACCTCCATTATTTGTTCTTAACCTTTGAGGTTGATGTCCATATTATTTTTCTGCAAGGGCACTGTAGGCCAGAAACATGTCAAAAACTTCACTCTTGAGTTTTAGGAAGTAAACCCAAGTGCATCTGGAGAATTCATCAATGAAAGTTAAGAAGTACTTGCACCTAGAGAAAAAAGGAGAAGAAAGTGGACCACTCAAATAATTGTGAACAAGCTGTAAAGGGGTCGAGGTGTGCCAAGGGGCCTGTTTGAAAAAATTATCCTGATGATGTTTGTTGAGAACACAACCGACACAAACACCATCTCTCTAAGAAACAAGAGGAAGACAAGTCAACATATTTTTATTATATAGTTGTTGCAATGAGTCATAGTTTAGATGACCAAAACTCTCATGCCAAAGTTTTCTCGAGTGATCACTATGAGCAACAAAAATGGATGGAAAACATGATGACCCAAAGTTGCCAAATTTTTACAACCTGTTAATATCATAAAAAAGTATAGTTGCTAGGACATGCTTAGGATATTTTAAATCCTTGATTACAAATTGGCGAGGTGAAAACTTAACGATTTTATCTTCACTTTAATGAGTGACCTGATATAATAATAGAAGGTTGCAGGAAATACTTGGAACACATAATACATCATTTAAATGACCATTATCTACCTGAATTGTTCGAGACCCCACAACAATACGAGATCTGTCATCACCAACAGATAATTTTTTGGTGTTACATTCATAAAGAGCATAAAAAATGTCTTTATACTTAGCCATATTATAATATACTCTAGAATCTATAAGCCACTAATCAGAATAATAAGTAGATGTTGCATTGCAAGAGAAACTAGAAGCAGAAAGTGCATGTCCATGATAAGAAGAGGTAGATAAAAAATAATCAAGATTTATGTTGTGCTTCTTCATCACTTATTTTAAGGCTTCCATATTTTTAAAACATTTAGACTGCAGATGACCATATTTCCCACAAAATTTGTAATGCCTATTAGTCTTCCTAATTTTTGTTTCTGGTCATTTGTCACCATTGGGAGTAGAATTTGGCTGTAACACACCCAACCCCCTAACCCTTGCTTAGGATGGTGGGGTGTCAAAATTTCCTCTTCTTCAATTTATTTATTTTCCTCCTATAAATCCCATATATGGATTCTTCTCATCAAGAGATTTCCATTGATTGTAACTATGATCAAAATTGAGGTCTAGATCAAAACTTACAACCCCCCAAATTTCTTGGGTTTTCATTCATCAAACCCACTTCACTTCCATGTGTCATACACATGGCTCCCCATCACTCATACCATCATATGTGGCACCTACAACCTGTCCCATCATCCTTTGGCTTATCATCCCTCCATGTTCAATGACTCCTATCTCTTGGATATTTTCTTCATCGTCGTCAGGGTTCTTCTCCCATGAAGTTACATATCTCCCCAAATACCAAGTTCCGATAACGAATGTTCTAGTTGATCCATATCTAGATCCCATGACTCTCAGATCCTGATGTCCAATGGCTATGATCATGTTGGTTCCTTTAACATGCATGATGATTACCATTCACCCATTAATCTTTTCTAGGGCGAACAAGTGGGACCTATGACGAATATATGACTGTCGTTTCTACTCGCCTATTATTTGATCTATGAAAAATATATCATGGGACATCTCCCGATATGTAAATGGTTCACGAACCTTTTCATCGTCGACACCTCTCTTGAGCCCATTATTCGAATTTCCAATCATCTATGCTCCGATGAAAATGTGTCTAGCATCGGCGGTCCTTATCCCACCAAGATCACTTCTGACTGATCAATGGTCCCTACCCTTTCTCAATGCCTTTATCATCGTTAGGTATTCATTTGACCTCATCATTCAAACATACTATTGGCCCCATTCTTTGAAAAACAACTAGGATCTACCCGCCGCACCAAATCGATAACTGATATTTCTAAGGCAATGACCTAAGTGTTCTCTCACCCAACTCGGTCTTCTCTTATCCTATGCAATCATAAGTTGAAACACATCATTCCATGGAACATGCAAACTGCCAAGATGGAGCACTGTGTCATCATGACATCATCCCTCTCTTTTATCACTCGCCAAGTGAACTAGAGGGATCCTTGACAAACCGATGACTACCAATGACTTTGGGTCTTCATCTTTTTCGGACTTCATTAAAGCCCTGGTACTCGATCACTCTAAAAAATGATGCGTTTCCCCAATGAAGGGTCAGGATCTAATCGCCTTACCAAATCAATGGTCATGAGTCATTCTGACTCAAAACATGGGTATTTCTCAGGATAACAATCCAATTTAGGACTTAGTTAAATTAGGGACTCTAATAGACTAAGTTTCTAAGGTTCATCAGGTTTCCTAGAATTCAAAACCCACTCTAAGACCAACTAAGGATTTATTTATTCCTTGGGGATGAAGTTTGCATATATTGCAAGCTTTCCATTTAATACAAGTGGAAGGTTTAATGGGGTCGAGGCTCTTTGAACTCCACAAATAATTTTCTCATGCATCAGAGCATTCCCTCTGCTACCCTCTACTACCCTCTGGTAAATATTTTGTTCATATCCTGTAAAATTTCCACTCAAGAACAAGATATTTCCTCAAGGCACAAGGTTGTTTAACCCCTAGAAGGACCTCCAGGTACTAGGGCACTCAAGTCACCCTACAATGAATATTTTTTCCATATCCTGTAAAATTTCCTCCCAAGATACAAGATCCTCAAGGACACAAACTACCCACACCTTTCTTAATTTCACGAGTTAACAGATTAAGAAATGAAAAAAAAAGCATATTCCATTTTAGTTAGGAATTCAATTCATTATTTACATGAATTCATATTTCCCTTTTAAATTAGAAAACCGCATGTTTACATAATCAACATGCATCAAACAGGTCAGGTTAAACACTTATCTATTCAGGGAAATATTAACAACCAACTGACTGAGAAAGGACTCCTTTCCTCCCAACCTTAGGAAATACTACATAGTGCCTTCCTATAGCATGCCACCCCTGTGCCAATCCATGATATAACAAGGGGAATGCTTTAGTTGGTTCTCAAGCTTAGAATGATCCAACAAGGCTACTTTCCTTCCTCCAATGGAAACAACATAAGTTTCCCTTATGGAAACAACATAAGTTTCCCTTTTCTCAATGAGCTAAGGACTTCCACAAGTTTATCAGGTACCCTCCCAACTAGATTTCCTTTACATAAGGAGTCCCTTCTATGCTATACAATCCCTTGGTAACCTCGCTTACCAGTGCGAGTTTCTTTCCAATGAGTACCAATTTAAATTCCTCTGTAGCTCTAATATGGATCTAGGTCTTCTCTGCTTTGGGGTGATCATTAATTATTTGTACAAGATTCCTATTTCTTTTATCTTTCGTATTTGTGTAGGTGAACACCTCTGTTCATCACACCATCTGTTCGCGAGTCTGTTACTCACTTTGTCCTTATGTCTATTGCTTCGAGTTAATACTCCTCGCATTTTATTCATCTTCCATGTGTCTCCCTCTCTACCTCTTCACTTATACCTCTTCTCTATTCTTCCTTCTCTACTCATGATGTTTTTCCACCTTTGGCCTCTTCCTCTACTAATCCCTTGAGATTCATGTGGCTTCTTGTAGACACGACCTTTTGTTTGAGGTCTAAATTCCCGAAGGGGAACAACCGTGGGGTGCCATTTTTCTTCAGGTTGTTCGATTGACCCCTCGTCTTCTCAAGAGGACAAGACTATCAACAATATTAATTGCCTCAACCACCAATCTTGTTCCTTCATAAAAATTCGTGCGGTTTCTTATAGATTCCAGTACATGATAAGGTGGTGTATTCAATTTATAGGTGCAGGATTAAGTGTTAAGAAAGCTTCCTATTTTCCTCATTGAATATTCTCCATTCCACCTCACCAATCCACCTCATCAATTTCCATTCATGATATCATGGCAAGTACTTTCAATGATTTTCCCTCTTAGTCAGTGGTCTAATGTTTTCATTAATCACAACATAATTACAAGCTTCATAATCACATTATATGAAGTATTTAGCATAATTACAATCATGGGGGAAAATGGGGTGTTAGATTCCCCTCCCCCTTAAATAAACACTGTCCTCGGTGTTTAAAACACCATATATATATATATATATATATATATATATATATATACAATTATATAAAAACAAAAATGGGTATGCTGTTCTCATGGAATATTCCAGCTCCCATGTAGCCTCATTTTCTCCAAAGTGCTTCCATTGCATCTTGACCTGCATGATGGCTTGGTTTTGGCATCATTGTTTCTCTCCTGTCTAGGATGCATTGAGTTTTGGGCTAGAATTCTCCCTCTGGTTCCACTTGTATCATAGTCCAATAAATAAAATGATTAGGATCATGAATATATTTCTTCAATAATGATACATGGAATAAATTATGTTCTTTAACAATGGGTGGTAACACAAGTTTGTACGGTACTATCCCCAATATTTCCAGGAATTCAAATGGTCCATAGTATCGGGGCGCTAGCTTAGCACATTTCTCCATTCTTAGGGAACTCCTCTTAGGATTTAATTGGAGATATACATGATCTTCCACTTTGAACTCTTTATGAGTTCTCATGTTGTCTACATAGCTCTTTTGTATATATTGGGATACTTTTAGATTCTTCTTTATCTTAATCATTGTCTATCCCATTTCCTCCAATAATTCCAGTTCAAGTGTGATCCTATCTATTAGACTATACCAACTAATTGAAACTATGCACTTCCTTCCATACAAAACCTCAAACATGCTCATCTTTAGTGATTCATGCTAACCATTGTTATAGGAAAACTCTACCAAGGGTATATATTCTTCCCACTAATTGGGTTAATGCATAACATGCATCCTTAACATGCCTTCTAAACCTCTGTTCGCTCTTTTATTCTAACCAACTGTTTGAGGACGGTAGACCATGCTGAAATCCAATCGTGTTCCCAAGCCCACAAACAAGATTTTCCAAAAATTTGAGGTGAACTTAGCAGAGCATGTCCACGATTTTGGTCTTGGGAAGACCATGCAATATGAAAATTTCTTTCATAAAAACGTTAGCAACATCTATGGCCTTAAAAGTAGATTTAATAGGGATTAAATGAGCTTCCTTGCTCAACTGATCTAATACAACTATGATTGCATCATCTTTCTTAATTGTCTTTGGTAATCCAGGTTACCATGGATGGATGTTTGATCACACCACTAGAAGAGTGTTTATCTCATTTCGTATTGTATTTCTTACTTTTGATCTTTATTTCATGCAGGTCACAAGTGATAGATCTAAAGGATCTAATGTGACTATTATTCATGCTATTGTTTTATTATGATTATCAAAAGAGTATTATTCTTACTTGTTGTTTTTTTGATCTTATTCCAGGTCACATGTGATAACCCTGAAGAAGCTATAGTGAAGGTTACATAAAGCAACATATTAGATGAGACATGAAAAAGACTATGTACATGAACATATACATTTATGTACCAAAGAAGATGAAGAATAATCTATTTTTGAGATCCAGAGTATCTCATATGGAGATTGATTGTAAGGAGAAGAAGGATCCAAAGATGACCAAACGTTAGAACAAGAACTCACAATAGACTTGTTCAAAGGATAATGAAGACACCTTGACAGGAAGTAGAACTTGTTTGAAGTCTGACTCAACCTTTCATATTTAGACTTGGTATTCAAAACCAAGTATACTCGATAAGAGATGATGAGGTCCTTGTAGAATAAAAAGAAATTGAGAGTAATCCTAATCTCAGAAAGGATCATATGAAGAGACAACTTCCAGGACTGGGAGATAGATGCCATGAGAATACTAGATCACAGCCTCAAAAAATTCTAAAGATATGAAATCTCTTGGGAATATTTCCTTGTTTCAGTGACAGAGAAGGAAGCCAGTCAGAAATACTAGGATATGGATTTTTTCGTGAGACTAGAAGATAATTTAATATTGACTTCCAATATTGATCTAATAGATTAAGCATGTTGTAGATGTACAAATCCTGATGTGTGACCAGATGATTCTACCAACAAGAGGGAGAAGACTATGAGGAGACACTTACTCCAGTAATTGAAGAAATATTTCTAGTATTCATGAAGACAACAAGAACAACCATGATTCATATATAGTATGAGATGCAGGGGGGAGCAATCCCCATATTTAAAATTGAGTGGCAATTGGTGTAGTACATTAGTTGGGTCATGGAGACATGACTAAAATAAAATATAGAGTTATCTCCATGAAATAAGAAGAGCTACCTTAAATATCATTTGTTGAGCCACTCTCAGTTTCAGATGAAGTTGTTTCCATGATGGAGTAGAAGAGTTACTCTCAGATTTCAGCAATCACAGTGAGAATGTAGCAACCATTCCCAGCTTCAGAACAACTACGGGTGTAAAGTCTCAGAAGGAACAGTTGCAGAAAGAGGAGAGGACATACTCTGAGGTAGTGAGACAGATAGTGCTTTGCAGAGAGCTCATAGGGATAACACATGATTGTGCATATTGAGTTGCAACTGAGCAAGTGTACCAGGCTGGTACAAAGTGATGTGAGAATTGGATTTGAAGTTAAAGTACAAGACTCATGTCTGTAATATGAAGCAAGCTCCTAGAGCATGGTATGGCATAATTGACAGTTTCTTGATGAACTTAGGATTTACCAAGAGTAAAGTTGATTCTAACCTTCAAGGTTATGAATGATGAGCCATCGATGTTGCCACTATATGTAGATGATTTATTATTAAAGAAAAATCTCATCACAGATTGCAATAAGAAGCTCGCTACAAAGTTTGAGATGAAAGACCTAATTCATTATTTCTTAGGTCTTGAAGTTTGGCAGAGCCCAGAGAAGATCTTCCTTAAACAAGGGAAGTATGCAGTTAAAATAATGAATAAGTTTAACATGTTGGAATTTAAATCCATGTACACACCCATGGAAACGAATTTGAAGCTCCTGATAGATACCTCATAAGAATTGGTTGATTCTACTCCGTATAGACAGATTATTGGTTCAATTATGTATCTGACGAATACCATGACATATATATGTTTTTCCTTGAGTCAGTATCTGGTAGAACCCAGACGTGTTCTCGTTGATGATGAAAAACATGTGATGATATACCTTAAGGGTACATTGGATTTTGGTCTCTGCTTTACTAGAGATCATGACTTCATACCGTATGGATATACTGATTCAGATTGAGCTAGAAGTGTTTTTGATAGAAAGAGAAATTCAATATTTTGTTTCAGTCTGGGGTTAGCTATGACTTCATGGCCGAGTAGGAAGCAATCCGATATTGATCCCGGCATGGTAGAAGTGAAATACATTGCTGCATGTTCTACCAGTTGTGAAGCCATATGGATTCAGATGTTGTTGACATATCTATTTTATCTAGAGATGGAAGCCACTGTGATCCTATGTGATAACCAAATTTGTATAAAAATGATGTGTTCCATGATGAGTCGAAGCACATAGAGATCTGGTATCACTTCATTTGTGATATGGTGCAGAGAGGAGCCATAAAGCTCCATTATGTTGGCACAGATGAACAGGTTGCATATGTGTTGACCAAGACTTTGTCTCATGTAAAGTTTGAGCAATTTTGAGACAAGATTGGTATAGTCCGAAAGGACCTCCCTCGAAAGGGGGAGTAGTGCTAATGATACTATGGTATCCTGACCAATAGCAGGTAGCTCAGTTAAGATTTTATATCCTAGGGGACTGATCATTTATAGACAGATCCCAAAGGTCTGTAAGGATGGTCTGTTAGAGTACTTGTGCATGTATATGCTAGCTTTTGTTAGTAGTGGTAGCTCCGTTAGGATTTTATATCCTAGGGAATATTTTGATTCCTAGGGATATCCTTTGGATCTGTCAGATTACCACAAGATGTTATTTCCAGCCTCGTGCTGAAGATTTCTAGCTTCGTGCTAATGTTGTTGAGATGCCAACTTCGTGCTGATGTTGTTGAGATTCTAGCCTCATGCTGAAGATTTCCAGCTTCGTGATGATGTTGTTGAGATGACAACTTTGTGTTGAATATTTCCAGCTTCGTGCTGATGTTGCTGAGATGTTTGCCTCGTGATAAATATTTCTAGCTTTGTGCTGATGTTGATGAGATGCCGGCTTCATGATAAAGATTTCCAACCTAGTGCTAATGTTGATGAGATTCTAGCTTCAGGCTGAAGATTTCCAACCTAGTGATGATGTTGATGATGCTCCAACCTTCATGCTATGATGCTGTTGTTATTGATGTTGTATCGGCCTCATGCTATTATTAATGATGATGATGTATTAGTGTTATACTAATTGATGTTAATGCAGATGATGATGATGGCACTTTAGCTTCTTGCTGAAGATGATGATGATGATGCCACTTCATCTTTTTGCTGAAGATGATGATGATGATGATGCCACTTTAGCTTCTCACTCAAGATGTTGATGATGATGCTTAAGCCTCATGCTAAATATGTTGATGATATTACTTTATCCTCATGCTAAAGGAGAAAATAATGTTACTTTATCCTCATGCTAAATATGATGATGATGTTACTATAGCCTCATGCTGATGAGGATAATGATTCTAATCCAGCTCCATGCTGTGAACGATGATGATGAGAAAAAATTTCAATGATTTATAGATATGCTAGTCAGTGTTCTAGATACTGTTGATGTTTCTGCCCTCTTTGTCTCCTGATGATGTTGCATAATACCCTTCTTGTTAAGGGGGAGTGTTGAAATATTGTAACTGCAAAGAGTATTCTATTTATTATTGAGTCATTATTCATTATATCAATCCCCTTTTTTGGATTGATCATGTTGGGCATTGTATTTGACCAAATCCCCTTTTGTGGATTGTTCAAACCCTAATTGAATTATGCAAATTAATAAGTCGCCCCCTAGACCTAATTAAAGTGGTTTTAACCACTAAGAATACAAGTCATCCCTGCCCAGTGAAGAGACACCTTTCCAGCGCCTACCAACTTGTATAAATAAAGGAAGCAATCGCCTCATTATCAATCTCACTCATTCACTCATCAAGTGTGTAAGTTTGGTAGCTGCAGTTGGGAGAACAAGGAAGAGAGAGGCACATTTCTCAATGTTGGATATTCTATAGTGTTTTGGTTTATTGTCTTGGCATTGTATTGGATATCTATCTATCTTATTGGTTTTCTCCCCCATAAGGGTTTCCCATGATAAATGTTGTGTATATTGTGATTGTGTTTCTCTCAGTGATCCTATCTATGCTATTTTTATCTATTAAATTGAAAAGAAACCTAATAATAGCTCAAAACTTAACACAAAAATGGAGCATTAGTTAATATATTCTTCATCTACTAGAAGATGGACTCACATTTAGGCGACCACACAAATTTCTTCCCCTTTCTCTGTAATGAATTAATGTGATTACCAATATTTGAAAATCCCTTTATGAACCTTCTGTAATACCCATCCAATCCCATGAAAAATATTACCTCTATCACATTCCTAGGGGTAGGACAATCCATGATTGCCTTAATCTTTTTGAGATCTATTTCCACTCCTTCTACCGAGATTATGTGGCCTAAATATTGGATTTCCTTCTGAAAGAAATCACACTTGCTGAACATAACATAAAGTTGGTTCTCTCTCAGCACCCGCAACACCATTCTAATATGATCTTCATGATCTTCTCTAGTCTTGAAATAGACCAAAACATCATCCACGAAAACTAAGACAAACTTGTCTAGATATTTGCTGAGGACACTATTCATTAAACACATGAAAGTGGATGGTGCATTTGTAAACCCAAATGGAACCACTATGAAATCATAGTGTCCATACCTCGTTCTTGTGGATTTTCTCATCCCTAATTCCGACTTGATGATATCCATACCTTAAGTCAATCTTAGAGAAGACTGGAGCTCCCCTGAGCTGATCAAAGAGATCATCAATCCTGGGTAATGATTACTTGTTCTTGATGGTCATATTGTTCAACTACCTATAGTAAATACACAGTCTCAAGGTACCATCCTTCTTCTTTACAAACAAGGATGGTGCTCCCCACGTGGATACACTCGTCCTAATTTAGCCTTTATCCAAAATTTCCTTCAATTGTACCTTTATCTCCACCAGTTCTGGTGTGCTCATTCTATAGGGTAGTTTTGATGGTGGTACTTCCCTGGGTACAAGATCTATTGAAAAATGAATATCTCTCTTTGGAGGTAGTCTGTGTACCTCCTCTAGAAACACATATTGGAAATCCCACAACACAGGATGATATCCAACCTTCATGTCCTTGCCTTTTGATGAGTTAAGCACATGTATAACATACAAGGGGCACCCTTTCCGACTGAAATTCTTAAGCTTCAACGCTGATATTTTCCTAACTAAAACAGGCTTCCGAATGCCTTGCAAAACTCTTGCATTTCCTTCTTCATCTTCACATTCCAAAGTTTTCTGATAACAATTCATTTTTTCCTTGTAGGAAGCTAGCCAATCCATGCCTAGAAAAATTAAATATGATCCTAAAAGTAGGATATTTAAGGCTCCTCACATACATAGTCCATTTATCTCAAATGGAAAAGCTTCTATAACCTTAACCACTTTTCTCTTAGTTATTGTGGCTAATTGAACTAACCATGCCTTTGCATGCTTCTTCCTCTGTAAAGCACATGATTCAACAACTTGAGGTGAGACATAACTAATATTAGATCCAGGTTAAGTTAAGGTAGAAATGGGTTTCTTGGAAATTATACCTTCCAACTCCACTACAAAATCTTGGTGGTCTCCTTGCCGATTTTCAATAACTGCATATGCTTGGCACACGTCTGGACACATCATTGACTGTGGTTGCTTCCTGCACATGATAAAATTTCCCGTTGTCATGTTGTCTGTGAGGAAAATCCCTCAACAAGTGTGGTTCTCCACAATCCCAACACTGTATATGCCCTTTTTTGGTCCCTCTATATTTTCTCTTGCTTTCTCTGCTAGCCTATTTCCACTTTGAGATGGAAAATTCTGCTGATGCACACTTCTGCTTGGTTGACCAAATTGTGCACCCTTCTTTGGATTCTTGTATGGAAAATATAAGAATCCCTTTTTGTGGGACCCAATATTATCCCTTCTTTTCTAGTCCTTGGGAGGCTCTGGCTTATGCCTGGACTGATCATAACAACACTTAGCCTTCCTTATAGTGTCCTCAAATGTCTTTGGCTTATCAAATTCAATTCTATCCTGTTAGGTCTATTGAAAATCACTGAAAAAATGCTGCACTCTTGCTTTCTCATCCTTGAGTTAATGAACATACATCAACAACTCCATAAATCTCTTGGAATATGCATCCATCATAAGTTGTCCCAACTTATTCTCATGGAATTCCTTTATTTTTTCATCATATTACTTATCCGATAAGTATGCCTTTATGAAGTACTTCTCAAACTTCTTCCAGGTCAGCTTTCTTTACTTCAATCCTTTGATTTCCTTGAGATATTACCACCATATGGAAACTTCTCCATTCAAGTTGAAGATGTAAATCCTTTCATTGGTATTTTTAGTATAATTGT
Organism: Picea engelmannii; assembly: GCA_009831015.1. NCBI lineage: Eukaryota > Viridiplantae > Streptophyta > Pinopsida > Pinales > Pinaceae > Picea > Picea engelmannii. The sequence continues at coordinate 218,580 of ML783321.1, read as the reverse complement.
GTACTCGTAAGTACTTCTTCAAACCCAATATCCAAGATTTGGCTTCTTCTCCCTTCTTAACTTCTCCATCAAAGGTAGGTGGATTATCCTTTTTGAATTCTTCAGTTAGAGAACTCTGTGAGTGTCTCTTATTTTTCCTCGTGATACTTGATCCAATGTCACTGCTGGACAAATATTCAAAAGAAATATTCTTGCTGGATGACTCCATGGAATACTTCCACCAGATTTACTTTTCTTTGCATTTTGATGCCTTTTCTTGGAAGAACTCTTTCCCACATAATTATGGGAAAATACGTTCTTTTGGGAATTTGAAGGGGTTTTCAACCTCTCCAATTTATGCAACTCTACATTACTAGGGCCTTGCTGCATATGCTTCTAAATTTTAGACAAGCTCAACAATAGCATTGCATTCAACTTAGCCTATTCATCCTGAGCTCTCATGAGCCTTTCGTTATCTGCCTTCAGACTTCTGATAGTGGCTACCAAGTATATAGGGGTTTCTCTATCCCTCTAGCCATAATATTCCTCATATTTGAAATGTGACACATCTTCCATGCTTTTCTGCACCATTCACTTCCACTACCCTATGTGCTGAAATAAAAAAACATTGTTAGACATTACATGAATCATCATCATAGCATGCATTCCTGGCAAAGTAAAATATTTCTTGAACAATTTTAAGCATCATTGGTGACCCATTTAATCCTAGACTTTGAACTCTAATTTGATACCACTTTGCAACACACCTAACCCCCTACCCTTGCTTAGGTGATGCAGGTTGTTTTTGGGGATTTTCCGAGGGTAATCACTTTTGACTCGGTTATCCGTTTGGGCTGAAATTTTACGGGAATTTGCGTCTAGATTGGAAGGGATAAGGGGATGGTTTAGAATCTTCCATGTGAAAGTGATGAATAATGTAAAAAGAATAATTATACTGGGAAAGGGAAAAACCTTCCTTAGTTTTCAATACTTGGAGGTTAAGGAAATATTGCAAATAGCCTAAGTCTATCATTTCAAATTTATTTTTAAGGCTAGATTTCATATGGGTTAAAAGTTTAGGGTCACTACCAGTGAGGATAAGGTCATAAAAATAAAGGAAAAGTATTATGATATGGATTCCTACTTTCATGGTATAGACATTAGGGTAAGAATGACATCTAGAAAATCTGGTGTCAAGAAGAAAGTTGTCCATTTTAGCATACCGAGTTGTAGGAGCTTTCTTAAGACCATAGAGAGATTACTTAAGGCTGGAAAAAGACTGGAGTAATTATGAACATATCCAAGAGGTTGTTCCATGTGTATTTATTATTTAAAATCCCCATGCAATAAGGAATATTTAACATCCATCTGATGGACCTCCCATTTGTGAGGAAACAAGAACGAGAACAAGAAGGATGGAATTCATTTTGGCTATGAGGGAAAATGTTTCATTGTAGTCGATGCCTTCAACTTGAAAGAATCCTTTGGAAAATAACTGGTCCTTATGTCTTTCAAGACTTCCATACGATGCATACTTTGTTTTGTATACCGGTTTAGATTGGACAAGTTTTATTCCTTTTGTAAGAGGTAAAAGATCCCAAGTATCATTCGCCATTAGGGAACACTATTCTTCACTCATTACTACGTCTCAATATGGATGGACATAAGATTCTACAAAAGTGTTTCAATCACAAGTCTTTGAAACTTGAGCCAAAAGAGAGGAGGCTCACTGGAACTATGAATGTGTTCGAATTTGATCTGTATGATCACATCCAAGATCACCAACTTCCTCTTCTATTGAATGGACCCATATTGGAAGCGGTGGTGCTGGTGCAGGTTCATGTTCAATGGACTCATCTAGAGGAAGGTGAGAAGGCGAAGTGGGATTTTCATTTTCACTGTCATCATTTGAAGAAGAAACTAGAATAGCAACAAAAGATGGCACAAATGCCGAATATGGATCACAAGATGAAGATGACATAAATAATGAATTAGGTTCGCATGCCAAGACATTTTCATCAAATTTAACATCTCTTCTAATAAATATTTCATTGGAATGAAATTGAAGAAGTCGATAACCTTTGACATCTTCAAAATATCTAACAAAAATGCACTTCTCACTTTTAGGCTATAATGATTTCCTTTTCTCATTAGGAATGTGAGCCCATGCTATATTACCAAATACGCAGAAGTGGCTTACATTTGGCTTAACTTTAGTCCATGCTTCTTCCAGTTTTGTATTTTTTAAATCCTTCATGGGAGTGAGATTTACTATGCAATTTGCACAGTTGATGGATTCCACCCAATAATGAATACTTAATCCCTTAGATTGGATCATACAATTAGCCATTTATTTTAATTTGTGGTTCGTTCTCCTAGAAACAACATTTTGCTGCTATGTATATGGAACAATATGTCGCATTTGAATTTCCTATGCAGTGCAATAACTTATAAATTTATTTTTCACATATTCACCTCCATTATTTGTTCTTAACCTTTGAGGTTGATGTCCATATTATTTTTCTTCAAGGGCACTATAGGCCAAAAAAATGTCAAAAAATTCACTCTTGAGTTTTAGGAAGTAAACCCAAGTGCATATGGAGAAGTCTTAAATGAAAGTTAAGAAGTACTTACACCTAGAGGAAAAAGGAGAAGAAATTGGACCACGCAAATAATTGTGAACAAGTTGTAAAGGGGTCGAGGTGTGCCAAGTGGACTGCTTGTCAAAATTGTCCTGATGATGTTTGTCGAGAACACAACCAACACAAATACCATCTCTCCAAGAAACAAGAGGGAGACCAGTCACCATATTTTGATTACATAGTTGTTGCAATGAGTCATAGTTTAGATGACCAAACCACTCATGCCAAATTTTTCTTGAGTCATCACTATGAGAAAAAACAATTGATGGAAAAGATGATGACCCAAAGTTTCCAAATTTGTACAACCTGTTAGTATCATAAAAAAATATAGTTTCTAGGACATAGTTAGTGGTAAGTTTTAGAGTCATGCGAGAATTTTCTAAATTTAGTTGTTTTTTTCTAAAAAACAATTGTTTTTCTAAAGTTAGTTTTTTCCGAAAATCTTGGATAGTAGTTATAAGGGGTTGAACTTCAATTGTAATAGTTAGGATGGAGAAGGAGTAAAATAGAGTTATTTTTCCATTCTCCTGGTATTTCATGGTTTATTTGATCTTGTGAATGAATCTCAGACTTTGTATACATCATTTGGTATCAGAGAGGAAATATGGATGGGAGAGGAAGAGGAAGAGCAGGTCTTGCTCAGATGTGCATAGATATGAAAAATCTCCAAAGGAAAGTAGCATATCTTACAAGCATTCTGGCAAGTCAGAGAATAATACAAAGAGAAGTGTTTGATGAGGAGAAAGAACAAGGAAAGGTAGATCAACATATAGAACATGAAGAACACAAATAATAACCATTAGAGCATGTTTCTTTTGAAGAAAGGATGCTTAGGGATCTAGAAGGAAGAAATGATAGGATCAAGATGGAAGTTTCAAAATATGCAGGGAATCTTAAACCAGAGGAGTTAATAGATTGATTGAACGCCATGGATACTTTTTTTGAATGGCAGCCTATGCTAGAGGAAAAGAAGGTGAGATTTGCATGCACCAAGCTGAAGGGCCATGCCATGATCTGGTGGGATCATGTACAGAAAGGCAGAGTAAGAAAAGTAAAGGACAAAATTAAGACCTAGAGCAAGACGGAAAAAAATGTGATATTTTTTTTTTCTTGTAGACTATGCCCAGACCCTTTTTCGTAGATTTCATAAATTGAAGTAGAACTTGTCCACCATGGAGGAACTCACAAACGAGTTTTATCAGTTGTCCATTTGCGTGGATCACCATGAAACTAATGAGAAATTAGTTGCAAGGTATGTGAATTGTTTACAATTTTCTATTCAAGATGAACTAAGCATGCATAGAGTTCACAACGTGGAAGAGGCATATCAATTAGACTTAAAGTACAAGGAAAAGCTAAACCAACAATTTTCACAAAGGATAGAGGAGCAAGGAGGGGTACATCGTTTGTCTCACGAGGTGGTTTTAACTATGAAAGATGCTAATCATCCCAAGGAGTTGAGAAAGCAAAAGATACTTGACAACGTAACCTGAATCAACCACGAGGAAGAGGATATCATAGGGTTATAGGTTACGGTGGTGGTATAGGAGGACCATATGTGTGTTTCAAGTGTGGTGTAGAGGGTCATCAAGCATGTGAATTCCAAAGTTATAACATGCAAGAGTTGAAGAAAGGAAAACAACCTAGTTTGAACTTGGTCCAAGATGAGAATGAAGAAGAAGGAGCTGAATTTGAAGTCCCACCTGCTATGGGGGAGAGTCTCATGATACAAAGGTCAATGGTGATTCCTGAAAAAGAGCAAATTCAGGGCAACGACAATGAATATTCTTGGCTTCGAACAAATATTTTTTGAACTAGATGCACTTTTGGGGGAAAGGTATGCCAAGTTATTATTGATAGTGGAAGTTGTGAGAATATGGTTTCCAAAGAGATGGTAGATAAGTTGAAATTACGCTCTGAAACACATCCCCATCCTTACCGAATTGCATGGTTCAAAAAGGGGAATGAAGTCACCATTAATAAAAGATGTTTGATCAAGTTTTCCAATGGTAAGACTTATAAAGATGAAGTATGGTGTGATGTCATTTCGATGGATGCATGCCATTTGTTATTGGGGAGGCCTTGGCAATATGAAAGAAAAGTCATGCATGATGGAGGAAATAATACCTACACCTTTTGGATGGATGGATCGAAAGTCATATTATTGCCTCTTAATGATGAGGGAAAAACTGAGAATATGTTTTCAGAAACAGATTTTGTTAAGGAAACAAAGGAAACAAGATTCTACTATGTGTTAATTGTGAAAAAAAGGAGATATATCAATTCCTACTGAAGTGGCCAAGTTACTAGAATAATATGTTGATGTTATCCCTAATGAACTACCTGATGGTATTCCACCAAAGAGGGATATTCAACATCACATTGATTTGATACTGGGATCATATTTACCTAATGAGGTAGCCTATAGGATGAGTCCTACACAACATCCAAAGATCAATCGACAAGTGACGGAACTCATAAAGAAAGGTCCGGTAAGAGAAAGCATGAGTCCATGTGTTGTACCAAAATTGTTGACTCCAAGAAAGGATAATACATGGAGGATGTGCACAGATAGCAAAGCAAACAATAAAATTACCATCAAATATAGGTTTCCTATACTGCGGTTGGGCGACATGATGGATGTGCTAGCTGGAGCTAAATATTTTAGTAAGATTTATTTGCGAAGTGGATACCACCAGATCTAGATTCACAAAGGGGATGAATGGAAAACTGCCTTCAAGAGTAGGGATGGACTATATGAATGGATGGTGATGCAATTCAGGCTGTCCAATGCTCCTAGAAATTTCATGTGACTGATGAATACTGTGCTTCAAACTTATATTGGTAAGTTTGTTGTTGTGTATTTTGATGACATCCTAGTTTTCAGTAACAAAAAAGAAGATCACTTGCAACATTTAAAAATTATATTGGATGCATTGAGAAAACATCAACTTTATGCAAACACGAAGAAATGTAGTTTCCTACAAGAAATATTGGTGTTCTTGGGTTTTTTCATCTCGACAGAGGGAGTCAATATGTATTCAGACAAGGCTAGAGCAATTTTGGAGTGGCCTGGTCCCAAGAGCATCACATAGGTAAGACGTTTTCATGGGTTGGTCACCTTTTACAAAAAAATTATTCAAAAATTTAGTAGTATTATAGCACCCATAACAAAATGCACCAGAGGAAAGACATTCATGTGGGCCAAGGAAGCAGAGGAAATTTTTAAGTTTTTGAAGAAGGTAACTGAGGCATCCATATTAGCCTTACCAAATTTTGATAAAGTGTTTGAGATAGACTGTGATGCTTCACATATAGGCATTGAAGTTGTACTTAGCCAAGAAGGTAGACCAATTGCATTATTTAGTGAAAAATTGAATGAGGTAAGAAAGAATTACCCACATATGATGTAGAATTTTATGCAATTGTGAAAGCATTTCGACATTGGAGGCATTATCTAGTGCCGAAGGAGTTTGTGTTATTTACCGATCATATTGCATTAATATATGTAAACACCCAAAATAAATTGAAAAGTAGACATGCAAAATGAGTCTCTTTCTTACAAGGCTACACCTTTGTTTTGAAGCACAAATCAGGACAACATAATCAAGTTGCAGATGCTTTGAGTCAGCGCACTGTTCTTTTGACAACCATGGAAAATCAAGTAATTGGGTTTGCTGCATTAAATGATCTCTATGAATTTGATAATGATTTTGGGAGATTGTGGAACATTTGGAGAATCCAGTCGCTGGGAACATGGATATTAATCAAGGTGAATAATTTATGCAAGATGGCTACCTCTTCAAAGGAAAACAATTATGCATCCCAATTGGTTCAATGAGGGAAAATATTATCAGAGACCTTCACAATTGTGGGTTTGCAGGACATTTTGGAAAGAATAAGACGCTAGCCTTAATCGAATATAAGTATTATTTTCCAAAGATGAAAAAAGGTATAACTAGATATGTGGCACGATGTCGGATTTGTCAAATGTCTAAAGGAAACTCACAGAACATGGGGTTGTATATGCCATTACCAGTGCCCACAACTCCATGGACATAAATAAGCATGGATTTTGTGTTGGGGCTCCCAAACACACAACGACGTAATGATTCTATTTTTGTGGTTGTTGATAGGTTCTCTAAACCGGCTCATTTCATTACTTGTAAGAAAACTAGTGATGCATCAAGGGTGACATACTTGTTTTTTTTCCAGAAGTTGTTAGATTGCATGGGGTTCCAAAAACTATTACCTCTGATAGAGATACTTGGTTCTTGGGTCATTTTTGGAGGACCTTATGGAAGCAATGGGGACTAAATTACAATTCAACAATGCCTATCACTCCCAAACATATGGAAAAACCTAGGTGGTAATTAGAGTTTGGGAAACCTGTTACGGAGAATTGTTGGAGAGAAGCTCAAGTAGTGGGATTTGGCTTTACCTCAAGCAGAATTTGCCTACAATAGTTCAGTGAATAGATCTATAGGTAAATCTCCATTTCAGTTTGTTTACGATATAAATCATATGGGTGTCCTATATTTTGTGCAGCTACCACTTGGGGATAGGATCGGTGATGATGGTGAAGCATTTGCATAACACATTCAACAATTGTAGCAACATGTGAGACAAAAATTGCAAGCCAGTAATGAACACAATTTGTTTTATCAAATATGCTCACTGACAATACTAGGTATTCAATGAAGGTGATTTGGTGATGGTTTATTTATGAAAGGAGTGGTTTCCTCGAGGAACCTACCAAAAATTTAAGTATAAGAAAATTGGTTCGTGTAAGATTCTCAAGAAAATTAATGACAATGCTTATAAGATCGCTTTACCAATTGAACTCGGTATCTCCCCTGTGTTTAATGTTTCTGATTTGTATATCTTCCATGGGGACTCTATGGGTGATGACAATAAGGAAGAGGTGGATTGGAAACATGCCATTCCAAACAAGAAAAAGGGAATGATTGCACATATTTTAGATAAGAAGACCCTTCATACTTGGCAAGGCCAATACAACCGATATCTAGTCCAATGGGAAGGCGTAGCACCAATAGAGAGTACATGGATTACAGAGGGTGACTTAATGAACCTATATCCCATTAAATGGAAACCATTTGAAGACAATAACTTGCAGGAGCTGCGTTCTTTTCAACCAGACGAGAATGATGCATGGATTTTTCGGGGATTTTCCAAGGTTCATAACTTTTTACTCGGTTATCTGTTTGGGATGAAATTTTAGGGGAAGTTGAGTCTCGAAGATTTCATTTCCAATAAATTCAGATCTATCCAATTGGACGTCACTTTGACACTTTTTCAGGGCCAAATTCCTTCATATAGGGCCTCGAATTGGGGTTTTAGTGTTTTTACGAGAATTTTTAATTTTTCAATTATGAGTTATCTCTTAGTTTATGAGCTTAATAAGATAAGAGAGTTGAAAAATAATTTCACGCTAGTTATCTCTTAATTAGTGGTTATTTGTAGAGTCATGCAAGAATTTTCTAAATTTAGCTGTTTTTTTTCTAAAAAAAAATTGTTTTTCTAAAATTAGTTGTTTTCGAAAATCCTGGATATTAGTTATAAGGGGTTGAACTTCGATTGTAATAATTAGTATGGAGAAGGAATACAAGTGAGTTATTTTTTGATTCTCCCATGTTTTCATGGTTTATTTGATCTTGTGAATGAATCTTAGGCTTTGGCTACATCATTAGGCTAGTGGGATGCCAACATTTCCTCTTCTTCAACTTAGTTATTTTCCAACTTTAAATCCCATAGATGGATTATGCTCATCTAGAGATTTACATCAACTATATTTATGATCAAAACCGAGATCTAGATCAAAAGTTACAGCCTCCTAAATTTCTCAGGTTTTCATTCATCAAACCCACCTCACTTCCACGTGGCTCCCTATCACTCGTAGCATCCGATGTGGCACTAACGTGGCACCTACCACCTGACCGACCGACCTTTGGATTATCAGTCCACTACGTTCAATGGATCCTATCTCTTGGATATTTTCTTCGTCATCGTCGATGTTCTCTTCCTACGGAGTTACAGATCTCCCCAAATACCAAGTTTCAACGAAAAACGTTCTGACGGAACCATCTCCAAATATAATGGTTCCTTGACCCTAATATCCAATGACATTGATTATGTCAGTGTCTCGAACATGAATGATGATTAAATCTTTCCCACTAATCTCTTCTAGGGAAAACAAGTGGGACGTATGACGAATCTAGGACTGTCATTTCTCCCATCCTGTTCTTTTATCTATGACTAAGATCCCATGGGACATCTCCCTATAGGTCAATGGTTCATGAACCTTTTCATTGTCGACACCTCTCTCGAGACCACTACTCAAATAGCCAATTATCTAAGCTTTGATGACGATGTGTTTGCAATCGACGGTCCATATCCCATCGAGATCAATTTTGTCAGATCAACGATCCATACCCTTTATCAAGGCATTCCTCATCATTGGGTATTTATTCAACCTCATCATTCAAACATCCTATCGACTCCATTCTTCGATGAACGAATGGGATCCACTTGCCATGCCAAATAGATGCTTGATATTTATAAGGCAATGACTTGAGGGTCCTCTTGCCCAACTGGGCTTGCTCTTATCCTATGCAACCATAAATTGACATGCGTCACTCCAAAAATTATGCTAAATTCCATGTTGGCACACCACATCATCATGACGTTATCCCTCCCTTTTGTTGCTCACCAAGTGAACTAGAGGGACTCCTAACGAACCAATGACTGCTGACAAATTGGGGTCTTCATCGTTGTCAGACTTTATAGAAGTCTTGAAACTAGATCACTCTCAACGATGATGCCTTCCCCTATTGAAGGGTCTAGATATACTCGCCTTACCAAATCAACGACCATGAGTCATTCTGACACAAAACATGTGTATTTCTTAGGATAAGAGTTCAATTTAGGACTTAGTTGAATCAAATGCTCTAATAGAATGGTATTCTAAGGTTCATTAGGTTTTCTAGAACTCAAAACCAAATATGAGACCAAATCAGTCTTTCTTTATTCCTTGGGGATGAAGTTTGCATATCTTGCAAGATTTTCAGTTAAGACAGGTGGAAGGTTTAAAGGGGTCGAGGCTCTCTGAACTATAAAGAGACCTTCCTCATGCAATCGAGCATTCCATCTAATACCCTCAAGTAAATATTTTTTTCAAATCCTATAAAATTTACACTCAGGAACAAGAGATTCCCTCAGGGCACATGGTTCTTTAACCCCTACAAGGACCTCCAAGTACCAGGGTACTCAAGTCTCCCTCCAATGAATATTTTGTCCATATCCTATAAAATTTCCTCTCAAGTTGCAATATCCTCAAGGACACAGACTACCCATACCTTTCTTAATTTTCACGAGTTAACAGATTAATCAGTGAAAAAAAAACAAGCATATTCCATTTTAATCAGGAATTCAATTCATTATTTACATGCATTCATATTTCCCTTTTAAATAATAAAACCACATGTTTACAACATCAACACGCATCAAATAGGTCAAGTTAAACACTCATCTATTCAGGGAAATATAAGAAACAAAATAACTGAGAGAGGACACCTTTTCTCCCAACCTTAGGCCATACTGCAGAGTGCCTTCCTATAGCATACCACCCCCATTCCAAGCCATGATATCATAAGGGGAATGATTAAGCTGGTTCTCAAACTTAGAATGATCCAGGAAGGTTACTCTCCTTCCTCCACTAGCAACAACAGAAGTTCCCCTCTTCCCATTGATCTCAGAACTTCCACAAGTTTATAAGGTACCATCCCAACTAGATTTCCTTTGCAAAAGGTGTCCCTTCTCTGTTATACAGTCCCTCGAAAACCTCCCTTACCAGTGCTAGTTTATTTCCAATGGGTACCAAGATGTAGTCCTATGTAGCTCCAGGCTGGATATGGGTCTTCTTTGATCCAAAGTGATCATTTATTCCTCGAACAAGCTTCCTATTTTCCTCAAAGACAACTTTCTGATTTCTTGTATTTCAGATCTGTGCAAGTGAACACCTATGTTCATCACACCATATGTTCATGAGTCTTCTTCTCACTTTCTCCTTCTATTCGTTACTGTGAGTTATTCTTCCTTGCATTCTCTTTGTCTCCTATCTATCTCCTTCTCTTCCTCTGCACCTATACCTCTTCTCTATCTTTCTTGCTCGCCTTGTGATGTTTTTCCACATTTTGCCTCTTCCTCTACCAATCCCTTTGGATTACCGTGACTCTTGTAGACCCGACCTTTTGTTCGAGGTCCAAAGTTATGAAGGGGAAGATCCATGGGGCGTCCTTTTTTTTCAAGTTATCTAGTTGGCCCATATTTTTCTCAAGAGGTTACGATTATCAGCAATATTAACTACCTTAACCACCAATCCCGTTCCTTCATAACAATTCATGTGGTTTCTTGCAGGTTCCAGTACATGAGCAGGTGGTGTATTCAATTTGCAGGTGTAGGCTGTAGTGTTAAGAAAGCTTCCTGTTTTCCTAGTTTAAGCTTCTCCATTTCACCTCACCGATCCACCTCATCATGCCACCTCATCAATTCCCACTCGTGATATCATGACAAGTACTTTCAAGGCTCTTCCCTCTTAGTCAACTGTCTAGTGTTTTCCTTAATCAAAATATAATTACAAGCTTCATAATCACATTATATGAAGTCTTTAGCATAATTATAATCATGGGGGAAAATGGGGTGTTACATTGGATGAGAGGGTTCGAGACCCTTATTTTTCTTATTGTTGTTGCAAGGATGCTTCTTTTTTGGATGCTTGTTTTTTTCTTTCTGTTGGTCCACTAAGGATTTTTTATATGTACTTGTAGTGCCAATCACTTCAGGTTGCAACAAGTTATCCTTCTCTCTAATAAAAGAATACAAAAAAGTCTCAATAGCAGGAGCTTGGTAAGCACACCCTAGAGCTTCTTTGGTGTCATAAAAGGTAGACAGAAAGACAAAATATGTGCTAGCAAGCTTAGAAAGAATAACATATATGCATCAATCATCCTTCAAATCTATTTTACAATCTTGAAGTAAAATTATGAGTGTTTTGAACTTAGATAAATAATCTTCAATGCAAGGGAAATCATTTGGACTTAAAGTCATTAACCAATTTTCATTCTAGTGGGCTTGAATCACATTATGTTTACCAAATATGAATTCTAGGTTATCCCAAGCTTCATCTAAGTCATCAATTCCTTGAAAGTGAAACTGTAAATCAAGAGAAATGGACATTCTAATGAGTCCATGTGCTTCATCATTTTTATTGTTCCATTTGGTTTTCTTTTTGGGATCAATGAGGTCTTGTTACTTCCCAAAGTAATCCGATACAATCCTTTACTTTTTAGTACATCCTCCATATGGGATTTCCATGAGAAGTAGTTGGTACATGTAAGAAAAATGTCACTTTGAGAATCCATATTAAAATATGCAGACAATGTGGATTCAAAAGTTGAAATTAACTACTTGGATGGAAAGCTCTCGAAAAAATGAGTTTTAAACAACACTGAAAATGAAATTCAGATGTGAAAGTTATGCCATTAAAAAAAAATGTATAAATGGTAACCAAAGTACCATGTGATAGGTAGAAGTTGGCCCACATGGTGATGGATGCACAATGAGGTCGTTGAGTAAAAACAAATTCCCTTCCTTCTCTAACTTTGCTTATAAGCTCACTTTTACAAATAAGTTACTTATGAAGTGACCCACTTTTATAGAACTAGCGAGAATCATTTTTACAATGAAGTTACTTTATAAATTAAATTTGCATGCAAAAAGTAACTAACATAAAGAATATTAAAGTTGCTTTTATAGTGATTCACTTTTATAATTTAAGTGAAATGTAGTTTACAATGAAGTTATGATATAACTCAAGTTTGCATGAACTTTTCAAAAAGTAACTTAAAAAAGAGAGACTTGAACTCAATACCTCTTATTAAATAAAACAAATTTCAACCAAGTTAGTGCAAAATATATAACAATTTTAAAGAAGGATTTAAAAAAAAAAATCTTTGCTTCGAAGAGCGTGCTTGCCCCCAAAACCCTTGTTTTTCTTGCAAAAAACTTTAACATGGTTACACACACAAAAGAAACAAAAATTCAAAAAACAATTCTTGAATCTCAACAATAATGGGGTTAGATTTCGGTTGGTTTACCTAGAAAATGGAAGTTTTCTCTTTGTTTATGATTTACTAAGCTCACATAACAAAGAAAAGAGCATACACGTAAAATAAAACACTTTCCACTTCATTTTTGATTTGTTGAGATCGCATAGAGCACATGACAAAGAAAATACATAAATAGGAAAGAATAGAAAACCGAGAATAAAACAAAAAATTGAAATATTAACTCTGTAAAAAAATAAATAAGGGGTGTATTCCAAATTGATACCTCAAGATCTCACAAAAATGGCCCTATCTTGGGAAAAAAAAAACCTTTTCAAGTGAAAGGAAAAGTGTTTCCAACTGAAAGTAGTGCTCTAGACTCATTGGAACAATCCTATTAGCCTATAAATGCATGGAAATATTAGAACCTAGAAATGAGGCAACACGGTTTCAAAATCTCGATCAACAACGTGAGCAGGTCTTCATATAGACTCTGATACCATGCTCGATAAAGCATGGTATTCCCACATAGGAAAAACACCTTTAGTAACCACTCACACAACCATATCAACGATAAATACACTGATGTTTTGACATGGTTAAAACCTTGAAGAGGGAAATAGTCCACGACCCCGACGAACATGGCCACTTGAGGCAATATATTAATGAAAAATAAAAATATTTTAAAAGAGAGTTTCTCACAATCGATCATAAACAAATGACCCTACATGCTCTTTAAATGAGGATCATGGAACAATTAAGTTTTAATCCATGGACCAATATATCCTTTAATATCAAGGAGAATATGAGCCATCGAATCACTCTATTTCTAGAACATGTCATGACTGTCGGATTACATAACTACAATTGCATACTAAATAAATACACTAAGAAACACACTTTTACCTAACGTGTTAAGACCTAGACAAATACCCATGTTATTTGTAAAACCCCTTATGAAGTAAGCCCTAGATATTGAATTATTATATTTATAGTGTTATAATTGAATGTAGGCTAGAACCCTTCATTGTAACCTTTCATTATAATTGTACCCTTTGTCTCCTATATATATATATCAAGAGACCAAGTATTAAGATGATCTTATCTCATCTCATATTGTGTTTTGAATTGGATGTATTGTAAAAGGAGGTTTCCCCCTCGAAGTGGACTATATTCATTGAATTTTTATCATTATTATGGAATTGTATCATAACATTTGGTTTCAGAGCATCAATCTTAGGGTTTTTCTTCTCCAAGGGAGTCAACTTTTCATTTTCTCTATAGTTTTTTTTTCTCTGGGCCGATTCAGATAGAAAAATTTGGAGGTTATTTAGAAAACATATCAAGGTACCTGTGGTAAAAATTGTAGATTCTAGGTCATTATACTTTCAAAGATATATCCTATGGAAGATAAAGTTTTTGACTCATCCCAAATTCAATTTTAAACTAGTCATCTTGAGATTTTCTCTATAATTTTTTTTATTTTTTATTTTTTATTTTTTTCTGGGAGATTTTAGACAGTTAAACTTTGTGGAGACTAAGGAGACATATCCTAGTACAGGTGGTCCGAATTTGAGATTCAAGTATTAAATAGTGGACACGTGGAATTATATACAAGTTTTCTCTCCAGAAAGTCCAAAAATCAACAAGGTTTGGGAAAGTTACCATAACTTTCACTTGGAACATCAAATTTTGGTCAGAACCATGGCATTGCAGAGAAGGCATACTATATTACTATAGGTCTAATTTTAGACTCAGAAGGGATGAAATTTCAGAAATACATCAGAAGGAAGGTCGGCCAAGAGGAAAAACTCCAAATTACGGGTTTGAAAGGTACATGACTTACAATTGTAATACATTTTTATTGGAAGATACATTTTTGTTGTTTTAAAATTTGTGATAAATAGTAAAAAGAGGAGAATTATTATTTTATCACATGGCTCCAAAGGCTCCTCCAAAATTTACTTTGCCAACTAAACCTCCAAAGAGTTCAACCACGACTCAAGATGAAATCCAAGAGATTTATCACCAAATGGAAAAGAAGATCATTGAAATTAGGGAACAAATGGAAAAGAAGATAATTGAAAATATGGAACACACATATAATAAGTTGAATGAAAATACGAATGACATGAAAACAAAGATGGATTAACATAAGGAAGAGATGAAAATAAACATGGAACAAATGGAACATCAGATGGATGAAAACGTGAAAATAAATATGGATGAAATGGAAAATAAGATGGATAAGAATATGGATGAAAATAAGAATGACATGAAAAATAAGATGGATGAAAATAAAGAAGAAATACATCAATCCATGAAGGAACTGGAAAATTCCATGTCTTCCATGATCTTTCATGATCTAGATGAGAGACTCCCTAAATGATATATCTGCAAGGAACTCATGAAAATAAAGGTAGTATTCATGTTGAACAACCTGCCGATAATAAGGAATTTTCAAGTGGATTTAAATATGATAGTGGCGTTTATTATGGTGGGGGTCCTAAATTCAAATTTCACAAGATTGAATTAAAGAATTTTGATGGACCATAGGTATTTACTTGGATAAACCAAATAGAGAAATATTTTGAACTGCATAATATTATGGATGTTAAGAAAATGATTCACATAGAAACTTTGAACTTTGAGATAAAACCATATCAATGATATCAATGGGTAGTTAAAAGGAAGCCCCCTTTTTATCATTATACTTGGGGTTTATTTACAAGAGACTTAGAAGCACAATATGAGAAAGTTTGGGAACATGACTACTTCACTCAAATGGAAAGAATCAAACACTTAAATGATATTGAAGATTATAATTCAGAATTTCAGGTATTCACCACAAGGGTGGATGAAATAAGTGATGAACATTTGTTGGAAACTTACATGGTTGGATTAAAAGAAGACATTAAACATGAGATTTTCTTAATACATCCTGCAAATATTATGGAAGTTATCCAATTTGCTCGTCATATTAAGCCAATAATAAGGCTACACACAAGTCTACCATTGGAGCATACATAAGAAGTAATGATCGTTTTAAGTTTCATAAGAAAACCGTACCTCAACCGATAAGGTTGAAACCTCAACAAATGGATGAAATAAGAGAAAAGGGACTATGTTTAAATTGTGACATCAAGTACAGTAAGGGGCATAAATGAGGTGAGAAGAAATTATTCTACATAGACTATGAAGGGGAAGAAGATAAGGAATTGGAACCGCCACAAGATCTAGATCTAGAAGAGACTACTCCAACAATATACTATCATGCAGTGACCGATATCAATACTCCACAAACCCTCAAGATACAATGATGCATCAAAAAGAAAAAGGTAACAATATTGATTGATTTTGGTAGTAGCCATAATTTCATCAATTACAAATTAGCAAAATATCTCAATTTCTTTGTATATCCTACACTAGAGTTTCAATTAATGATTACTGATGGAGGTACCATAAATTGTTCAAGGAAATTCCATAGTATTAATCGCAACATGGGTGAATGTTTTTAATCAAAATAGGTGGTGCTGATGTTGTATTATGGGTCCAATGGTTACATTCATTAGGAACAATGGCCCTTAATTTTCAAGATCTTTTCATGAGATTTTCCTCAGATGGAAATAAAATTGAGCTTAGAGGTATCTAAGGGAAACCCTATAAAGTGATAAGATCTAATAGCATGAAAAAATTACTCAAAAAGGGACACCAAGGTGTAATTTCACAATTGTTCTTAGACATCTATATCCTTTTCTCCATTAGATATCCAAATAGTTATCAACAATCATTACAAGGTATTTGGTGAAATTCTTAAGGTTCTTCCACCTGCTCGATATCATGACCATGCTATTCATTTGCAACCAGGAAGTGTACCATCTAACATTAGGCCTTACATGTATCCATATATAAAGAATAGTGATATTGAACATATGATCCAAGAATTTTTAGAGGATGACATCATTCAATCTAGACATAGTTCTTTATCTTCACCAGTGGTGATGGTAACAAAAAAGGATGGTTCATGGTGTATGTGTCCAGATTATAGACATCTCAACAAAATGACCATAAAATATAAGTTTCCTATTCCTGTCATTGATGAATTATTAGATGAATTGCATGGAGCAAAATTCTTCACTAAGATGTATCTTCGTTTGGGATATCATCAAATCAGAATGAGGTAGGAAGACATTCCCCAAAAATATTTTAGAACACATGAAGGTTATTATGAGTTTTTGGTTATTCCATTTGGACTTACTAATGCACCTTAAACATTTCAAAGCTCGATGAATTCTATTTTCAATCCCTTCCTTACAAAATCTGTGCTAGTATTTTTTGATGACATACTAATCTACAACAAATTTTGGGAAGAGCATGTACAAAATTTTGACACAATATTACAACCTATTGGAAGAGAAATAACTTTATGAAAATCCTTCCAAGTGTGACTTGAGTTTCAAGAAGTGGAATATTTGGGTCATATTGTATCTCACGAAGGTGTAAAATCAGACCATAACAAAATTAAATCTATGAGGGAACGCCCAATACACAAAACATTGAAGAAACTTAGAGGATTCTTAGGATTGGAAGGCTACTATTGCAAGTTTGTCAAGAACTATGGTCAAATAAAAACACCTCTAACACCATTATTAAAGAAGAAATCATTTTTTTGGACTGAAGAAACAACAAAATATTTTGAAAAACTTAAGGAGGAAATGTGTATAATTCCTGTCCTAGCCACACCTAACTTTACAAAAATATTTATTGTGGAGTGTGATGCCTCAGGCCATGGAATTGATGCATTTTTAATGCAAGAAGGAAAGCCCCTTTCCTTTGAAAGGATCCAACTTAAAGGTAAAACTTACTTAAACCCATTTATGAAAAATAAATGTTGGCCATACTACATGTATTTCAGAAATGGTGCCCTTACCTAATATGAATACACTTCAAAGTAAAAGCATATCATGATAGTTTGAAGTACTTCTTGGAGAAACGATTATATTCAAAATAGAAACAAAAATGGGTTACAAAGATGCTATGTTATGACTTTGAGATTATCTACAAAAGGAAAAAAACATAATGTTGTGGCAAATGACCTTTCAAGGAAAGAAAAAGAAACAAAAGGTTCACTATGTGTTATTTCTATTTCACAATCTGATTGGGTGGAATAATAAAAGATAGAATGGGAGAAAGATGAAGAGGCATGCACGATCTTTCAACAACTACAATAGGGCCTTAGTTCATTAGATAATTTTGTATAGAAGAGATATTTTATATGGTATCATGATCTCCTATATTTATGTAAGAATTCCCAACTCAAAAAGAAGGTCCTTTTGGAATTTCACACTTCTCCTATAGAAAGACATTCAAGATTCTTGAAAACATACCACAGGATCAAGAATGATTTTTTCTGGGAATGTCTTAAAATTGATGATAAAAAATTTGTGTCTAAATGTTTGGTTTTCCAACAAAATAAGGGAGAGATAATAAATACACCAAGTCTCCTACAACCATTAGCTATACCATGTCAACGTTGGGAAGAAGTTTTAATGGATTTTATTACAGGTTTACCCAATTCCAAAGGAAATATTGTCATGATGGTAGTAGTAGATCGAGTGATAAAGAATGCCCATTTTTTCTCTATTTCTCATCCTTTTAAAGCAAGTACAATAGCTACAACATTCATGGAAATAGTTCAAAATATACACGGATTCCCCAATATTATTATAAGTGTTAGAGATCCAATTTTCACTGGAAATTTTCGGAATGAATTATTTTCTTGCTTGGGTACTCAACTGGATTACAAATAATCTTAGCACCTTCAATCCAATGAGAAAACTGAGATTGTGAATAAATTTATTGAAGGAAATCTTCATTTCTTTGCATATGGGTCAAGTGGTTTCCCTTGGTAGAATGGTGGTACAAAACATCCTTCCATACTTCATAAAAAATGTCCCCATTTCTAGCACTTCATGGATATCATCATCCATCCATTACATCACCCTTGAAAGGGAATAGAAAGGCTCAAGTAGTGGATGAACACATAGGGAACCAATAAGAGGTTCTCAAACTATTTAAGGGCAACTTGGTTATAACACAAAATAGTATGAAACAACAAGCATATCAACATCACAATGAAAGGGAACTTCAAATGGGGGACTGGGTATTCCTAAGTCTACAACAATATAAACATATGTCCCTCAAGCAACAAAAGAAGGACAAGAAATTAGCACCTAAATATTGTGGCTCCTATAAGGTTTTTCAAAGGATTGGAAGTATGGCTTACAAATTGGAGTTTCCTCCATCTTCACATGTACATCCAATCTTCCATATTTCTTGCTTAAAGAAGGTAATTGACAAAAATATCCTAGTACCAAACTATTTTACCAGAGATTAATGAAGAAGGGAAAATTATACTATAACTAGAAAAAATCCTTGAAACAAGGATTAAATAGCTAAGAAATTGAGCAATTACGAAGTATCTCATCAAATGGAAGAACCTACCAGTGGAAGAGGCAACATAGGAAGATGATTTCTGCATGCATAAACACCCACAATTAGTCAAGTGTTGAGGACATCATTTGTTT
>ML783321.1:171090-195814 GCA_009831015.1 Picea engelmannii | reverse complement strand
TTGAACAAAGCAAATACGCATCACATTATTACAACGTAATTGAACTTAATCATAATAAATTATACCTTCAAAACACATACAACCTTGCCACATTTATACTTTTATAATTCAATTACAAGAGGGTGTTAACGTAATAAAAAAATAATAATAAAAAATCCTTCTAAAAATTCCTTGAATTCATTTTATATATCCTTAATTTACACTTAAACAAACCACTATACTACTATATTAAAGTTTAAACTTTTACACATCATCACGATTAACGATTAACGATTAACGAATTCTAAGTCACTACTTCATTAATATCATACTCTTAATTCTTTCCTTTGGTAGAGTACTTGCATGAATAAAATTGGAACAACTTATTCCCATGATCTAAGAGACTAGATTATGTTTTTCTGGGATTTTACAACTATACTAATTACATAAAGAAAAGCATAAAGAAAAGCGAAGGTTGATTAATTTATATTTTCAATCCTTAAATTTCGACATTAGTATTTAAGGATTTTATTCTTAAGTTATAAATAATTCCATTCAATCACAACTCCCTATTTATTATGTATTCGTTATTATGTGCTTCCCGATCAAGTAGTTACCAAAAGAAAATTATATTTTTCTAATATTGCTAATCCAATTATTTTTATACAAGAAGGATTAAATAAGAGAATCCAGTATGTTAGGATCATTTCAATGTCTATACTTTAGGAAGCGAATAGAGACTAACATGATCAACATGTTCACAAAAATAATAAATAAGGAACTAACGAAGAATAATTTAATTTTCAAAAAAAAGTCTCCGAAATAATTATTTGATTAAATAATTTTCCCAATTCACTTGGATATTGACTACACTTATAAGTTAAAAATTTATGGCCCAACAAACGAAGTACAAGTGAAGTTCACCTACCCATAAAATACATTCAAAACATTTTCATTTACCATTACTTATCCTTGAATGCCAAGTGCACGAGTAAAATCACACAACACTAATATGTACATTTAGGGAGTATTTACATCTACTTTCCTGCAAACTAATTGTAAACAAATGCGTAACACAAACATAGTTCTTTTTCTATTCAAAGTGAGGAGATGAATATCATTGAGAGCCTCGTCACTAGTTACAAACTGTAGGAGACAATCGTTATCATAAATTGGTTCTCAAACAATGTCAGATAAAGCATAACTTTTGAATATGAGAAAATATCTATTTGCACAGAACGGATACATCCTAAATTCCTAAGATTCATTAACTCTGGAATCTATTTTATTTTCGATACTTATAATTAAAAAAGGATTAAAAAGGATTTATCCAGAGATAATGAAAATTCCTTCTAAATCACACATCCATTCAAACTTTTCAATGATTCTTAGATATGATACTTTTAGGATAATAAGTTGCATTCGATTTACTAACCAGATTACGTTAATCTTATCACAAAAAATCAGATGATAATACTATCAATCTTAGAAGGAACAATTCTAAATGTAATTGTCCAAATTTATATTTACAGTAAAACTAAAATTTATATCCATTGATGCAATTACATAAGTGCATTAACAATATTAAATTTATTAAATTGACAAATTCAAATAAAAAGCAGAACCAAGAAAATAAAATTTGCAGCTACTTTTCAATCTGGAGACTCGCACCACATCCACTTTTCGCTTGTCAATCCAGGAATTCACTGGTACTTCCCAGCCAATGCTAGGGGTACTCTTCTTCCCCCCTTAGCCCCCTGAGCCACAAAAGAAACACACACAAGAAACCAAAAATAACAACTCCAAGCTTGCCTCACAAGGAAGAGCTTCCACTCTTTCTCAAGCTTGAAACCCCAACTCTCACAAGTAAAACACAATCAAACCAAATTTTGGCAGCATAACAGTACTCTCAAGAGTGAGATCCTTCCCCCTTATACTCCATTTATTTTATAGGTAAATTCTCATTGACACTTTTCCACATGCACAAGTAATTCAACTTTTTAATTATTTTATTAGTGATTGTTCACCCACATACTTGTCTCACTCTCCCCAAGTTTCACAAGTAATTACCCTTTTTATTTTATTTAAAAAATCATTTTCTCCCACATTACGTAATGTGTTCCTATTTTTGCTCTTAGTTGTCTCTTTGTTCCCCAAATTCTCATTTAATGAGTGTCCCCTAACTAGATATTAGTTAGAGTTGGATTAAGAGTATTCTTTTAGTTAGGATTTGTGGGTGATTAACTCAAGATGCTACTCTATGTGTACATCTATTCTCTCATGTTTTAATTTCTTTCTATTACAAAAATCCCTTTATTATTTTCATGAACACATGTGCATTTTACCCAACCTCTAATTTTTTATTACTCTTTTTCCTAGAGTTTGATTTTATCTCAATTCTTTTAATTTATTTAAATTTTTTATTTAGTCTCTCATTTAAACTTAGAATTAGACTTAGTCTTAGACTCTTGTTAGGATTCTAGTTTATAATTTACTGATTAATTAATAGTATGTTCTAAAAAGGTCTAAATATTTCATTAAATTCTATAGGCTATCTAGATTTATTGACTCACATTTTAATTACGCAACGTGCCCTTCAAGACGCACCTCCGTGCTCTAAGGGTGTGACTCGCCTTTGACTAGTTTTAGAAGTTTGTTCGAACCTTGGAGTTAATACTCCACTCGGTCGACCTTGTGAGAGACTAAGGGCTTCTAAGGAATAAGGATTCCGCCTTATTGTGCACCCCTTAGAAATCTTCGTGAGCGATTGTCTCATTCTTCCCTCACGACATTGTGTACCTCTCGAACTAGGTAATCGTTAACCTATAGTTCAGGTCATGACATGAGTGCTAGTAGGCCGTGACAGGGACGCTGCCACACCTCTCCCTTAAATTTTTGGTTTCTGTGCATGGCCCCTTTACTCCTTATGTGATTTATATTAACAAGCATCATCAAGCCTGCATCCACTGACAAAAACAATGTCAATAATCCATATACATAAATCATACTGTAATCAATCATATATCACATGTGTGTAAAATGAAATACTCAATCAAAATACAATCCACTCCATGACTCAATCCAGAGTCCAAGGAAGTCCATTGATGCCATCAACATCCATAATCTGTCATGTGTCCTGAACACTTAGGAGAAATCGTCAATAATATCTGTCAATACATATACATTTAAAAGTACAATGAATTACAATACATCATCAACATCATATATAACTTATAATTGAAACAAAATAATAATGTACTATATCTGGATCACTTGCACACAAGTGTCCTAAAAAAATAAGTCAATATAAGTGTGATTAGTAGTACATGATGTTACATACACCCCCTCTTGTTTTAAAATTCATCCCAAAGTTTGTACAATGTATAAATGCATCTGACATAGATCTACATATCTAATCTATCAAATAATTAAGGAAACTATTGACGCACCTCATATGCATCCTCCCATGTAGTCGAGTGTGGACTATAATTGTCCCATTGGACCTTGACTATAATGATCCCAAGCCATTATGCAAGGATCATCACTGTTTTGGTGTCTTTTTAAAACTTTTTTTGGTTGTGGTATTTCGTCAGACAATTTGTTGATCTATTTGTTTAGATGTGTTTATATGTGTGTATTCAGCAAATAACAGAAAGAGATAACCATGGAACATACCTCAATCATATGAAATAAGATAGACAAGCCAAAACATATCAAATCTTCTTTATTCATAAAATAGAAGAACCTGCTACAATGGAGATGCCGATTTGGAATGCTCAACAGATGGCCAAGATGATAGTCAATAGATAACAAGTACAAGCTGCTACAAAATGCTCCCGTAATACAAAATAAGCCTCCAAAGGCTAGATAAGAGATGAAGACCAATGCCAAGTGCCAAACCCCTCACTGCTGGAAGATGCCACGCTCTATTGGATAACTGAAGCTCCTCAACAATTCGGCCTTGGTGCCAAAGATGTCCAATCACCTCCAGAAAGATACCAAACAGTAGATCGGGTGATGGTAAGAACAACCCAGGTGCCTGAATCTCCAAATCCACTCTCAAACCCTGTAGATATGAACTCCTCCACTGAATGGTGCGCCCCACTGGATGACTGAAGCCCTAGATAATTCGGCCCTGATGAAGGAGGGAAATTAACAATGTATATGGTTTCAAAGTCCTATTTGATGTTCAACCATAAATTGTCATTTTTGCTATGATATTTATGAAAATGAAATCAAATTACCAATCTTTGAAAAAATAAATTCTCTTACATCAATATTTGAATATTCATCATCACTTTACTATATAATCCCTATATAATGTTCATTAATATAATAATTAAACTACTAATCTCTACAAAGCACCCTCTCCTACATTAAGAAAAGATAATTTTTGTGATTTATATATGCATTACCAATCTTTCTCATGGTGTCCAGATTCTTCTTCCCAACTTAAACTAGCATACCCCCAAAGCGGGGGAAAGGAAACGCTGAAAAAAAGAGAATAAACTATAAACCTTCACAATTTCATTACAAAACTATACCAGAAAACATCACGGGCATTCAAATTTGGATTTAGCTTATTCAGATTTGAAGCAAAGAGTTGTAAAAACATCCTGAAAAGACATCTGGGACCTTTTCAAATATATTCCATGTACCTTTGTCCAATGTCAATCCATCTTTGAAGAAGCGGTATGCCTCTTTATTCCTATCCCTATACACATGATTGAAAGTTAAGATTGAAAACTGGGAAATTATTTTATAATTAGATCCCAACAATGTTGGTCCAAAAAACCCAAAATAATCATATTCATCCTTCAACATCATGACTGGATTAATATCTTTTTTCATAAAATATTCACCCACCATTTCAAAAGGAAATTCATACCCTATATTTTGATAGAGTGCTCCGCCAATGAATCAACCGAATATTTTGCAGTCCCGGTGAGTGAAGCTCAAACGGTTATGCTCTGTATCATGCAACATATAGAAATTTAACTTCTTTAAGTTTCCTAATATCACAACAACTACATGGATAGAAGTGCCACCATGTCCGAGGCACCCTTGAAATGGAATGAAAATTCTCAGAACCTAATATTTTCCAAAACAAAGACATTGTAACACAATCCAAAGCCACGATCAACTTCGACATCATAAGCTCTTATGTGTCCAATCTTAGAAACAAACTCATCTTCAATTCACTTATAGATTGGTTCGGGAAAGGAACTGATAGAAGAGTCCAAATATATTATGGTTCCACCATTTCCTCCACTATCAAATTTCAAGTGGAGAGCGGTGTGAAGCATTTTCCATCAATACTCACCCCTTCTAGACCAACAAAATAGTTTTTAGAGTAAACCAAATATACTACAAGGTTGATAAAAATGGGAGTGTAAATAAAAAAAATATCCTTCAGGACCGCCTTGTCACCAAGAAATATCTTACTGCTCTTATTTTGAGAGTCCAGGCAATATGCAAATCTACCACCATAATAATGACGCAATCGGGAAGGCATAGACAATGCTCATCTATTAAATCTTGCAATACCAACATAAATCTAGAACGAAACCAATGAACATCATACTCGTGAAATTGGATCTTTACTCTAAACTTTGAAATGACAAATTGAAATTAGATCTTTACACTAAACTTTGAAATGACAAATTGAAATTAGATCTTTACACTAAACTTTGAAATGACAAATAAAACAATTTCAAACAGTGTATTTTTTACAAGTCAATCATATTAATATTTTTTATTAGAAAATAAAATTTTATTATCTAATTAAAAAACACTCCATTATTTCTACTTTTCTAATCATTGTGATTTGGAATTTTAAATTTCTATCACTTATATACAACAACCATGTAAGAGTTGACTGGAGTTGATAGAACATATGTTCATTGGTCATAGTGTAAATAATTTACTCTCTTAATTTACCTGCTATTTCATGATTACACTCATACCAATCCATGCGTTCATAGGGCTGTTGGTTCTCTCTACGTATTGGTTAATTTTCCACTAATCCACCTTCCATTGGATTGCAAAGCTTTTTCTCAGAGACCAGGCATGATGTTTTCAGGGGTTTTCATGGCATTGTTTGTTCTCTCCATGCCTCAATTTGTTTTCCACTAATATGTCTCCCATTGGATTGAAGTTCTTTTTGTAGAAACGTGGCACAATGCTTTCAGGGATTTTACACGGCATTACATAGAAAAATAAAAGAAATTGGAATGTGTAATTATGGTATTTGAAAATCAAGAAAGAAAATATAATTAAGAGCCATTCATTGATATTATCTCATAGATTCTAATCATTTCATTTAGACAACAAACTTGGTGGATCTCTAATAGTTTCATTTAGACAACAAACTTGGTGGATCTCTTGTTGTAGAAGAGTATAGATAAAGAATTAAGTGCTTCCTTCTTGGAGATGTATTCTCTCGTTGATATGAATATCAAGAGTTGATGATCAAAAGAACCAGAAAGAGACGTAACTAAAATTAAAGAATAATAAGCTACTTCATTAATTTTTGGCCTACTATTACACCTTGATGATCCTTATTATCTGTGCTGCTTATTTTTCCTTAAGAAATCCCCTACACCTGATGATGATGATGCGAGGAGATCAGGAAGGGATAAACAATCTAATGAACGACTATCAATCTATCGGTAAAAACACCTAGAATCTTTACGCCCACATGATTGACAGTGAAGGGTTTACTGTTAGTCACCACCAATGATTGACCATAGAGGAGAGTGTGGAGTCTTATACTTGCTAGAAGATGCCCAAGATTGGCCAGGACAACTCTTGTTGGGAACCACATGGTATCTCAGGTTGTTTGTAAAATCTTGGCCGCCCTTCAAGAAAGAAATCTCAAGGTCTCACTCAGTAGACACACGATCGTGTTTCCGGTGCCATACGAGATTGAATACTCTAGAAAATTCCTCCAGTGCTTCTGCATGTTTATGTGCTCACCCTCTAAGAGGTCTTTGCACTTTTGATCATAACACTTTACACACACAACAGAGGATGACCTTTTTCGATAAAAGTGCTTTCTTAAGACGTTGTTTCTCTCGTGATAATCACTTTTATAATTTCTAGTGTAGGGTACCCACACCAAATCACTTCATGTGTCCATGACAAGCCACAAATCTTGTGCAGGAGTGCCCACTGATAATATGATGTAATACTTGAGGATGTCATCGAGAAAGAACACAGGCTCCCTCAGGGTGATCTTCGTTCTAGACCTAGTCTTCAGCTTCATGTGAAGGCTCATGGATTAATGTAGAGGATGACC
Organism: Picea engelmannii; assembly: GCA_009831015.1. Classification (NCBI taxonomy): domain Eukaryota; kingdom Viridiplantae; phylum Streptophyta; class Pinopsida; order Pinales; family Pinaceae; genus Picea; species Picea engelmannii. Next base: position 188,535 of record ML783321.1, on the reverse strand, counting down.
TTTTTCGATAAAAGTGCTTTCTTAAGACACTATTGCTCTCGTTACAATCACTTTTATCATTTCTGGTGCAGGTACACCCACACCAGATTACTGCCTGTGTCCATGACGAGCCAGAAATCCTGTGCAGGAATGCCCACTGATAATCTGATGTAATACTCGAGGATGTCACCGAGAAAGAACAGAGGCTCCCCTAGGGTGATCTTCGTTCTATACTTGATCTTTAGCTTCATGTGAAGGTTCATGGATTGCAGAGAGTCAATTAATCGTATGGTCATTTTGTCGAGACAATATTGCAAAGAGTTGTTTGAAGAGGATATTCAAGAACAACAACTTCATCTTGAAAGTCACCATGTTGCGAATTCTAAAGGAAGGAAATTAGGGAAAAATGTGATTGAAGTGGACATTGTGAATTCTAACGGAAAGAAATCAGGGCATAATGGGATTGAAGTGGTTACTATATACAATTCGAGGAAGTTTTGGAATGATGGGACTACAATGGTTCCATGTACAGTTGAAAGGGGATCGATGGAGCAAAGATAAAAAAAAATAGGGCCCAACTATACCTCCTATTTGGTTTGAGGCAAAATTCTAGACACAAGACTCATACTGGACACTGGAAATAACATATTGTTGGGTAAAAACCGTGGCAGTCCCATCATTCAGAGCTCAGTCTTTGAAGACAAAAGAGTTAATTTTTTTATAGATACTAAATTTAACAGAAAGGGCTAAATTGCGGGCATTGTACCTTGGAAATTCCCTTTGAAACATTGGACAATGGTCGTCAATTGGTGCAGGGCTCAACTAACAAGTAGATGCAAAGTGATTTCTTCAATTTCGCTTCCATCTTGAACATTATCTGTAATAAAAAATCTACTACTCGATTATCTGTGGTAAAAACCCTACTACTCGAGATAGTTTTGCAGGTTTTCCACTATCTCCAGCCATGGCCTCCACTGCGGGGCGCTAGCACCTTTTGAAATGTAGGTGAAAAAAGGCTAGGATCCCAATGTATTCCAATATTGTTTCAATACCATATACATTAATAGATATGATGTGTGCTTAATAGATATGAAGTGTGCTAATTCAAGTGAATTTTGGAATTGGATCACTAACAATAGTATAAAATACGAGCTGAGAAATGTTAACAAAAAATTCGAATAAGCAATATCAACATTAAAATGTAGAATGAATGTATGCATAAACAAAACAATCCATCTCTTTATAGTTATAAATGATCTCTTTATAGTTATAAATGAGAACATAAATCATCATATCTGCTTACCTTGTTCATAATCAACTTGACATTTAAGGGAGCCACTGATCAGATAGATATATCCAAATTCTTACTCATCATTTCCATCAATCACAATTCTCGGTATCTAAAAATCCTACTACTCTCTGTGATAAAAACCCTACTACTCTCGGTATCTCGATTCTATGTGATAAAAACTTCTGCAGGTTTTCCATTATCTCCTTCCATGGCCTCCAGGGCGTTGCCACCTTCAGAGACGCAGGTGAAGAAGGCTGGGGTCATGGGTGTCGCTGTTAGCCAAGCGCTTCCATAGAAATCTGAAACGTTCCAAGACCTTCTACACCAATCTTGAATGTTCCAAGCCATATACACGTTGACATGTGGTTTCAAAGTATATTGACACATGGCTTTGTTCCATTCGTTCTGGAGAGATGACGAAATCGACAAAGAACCTCTCCCTTAAAAAATGCCTTCGGCGTAAATACGAAACCATGTCATTGATGTCATTTAGAATTAAATTTACATTAATTGTGGAGATGAAGACACTATTTCTTTACAATGAGATTAAAGAAGAAATCTTCATCAAACAACCAAAAATTTTTTTAATAGTAGAAAAAGATTACATGGTGTGTTGATTGAAAACATTATTGTATGGTTTGAAATATATCTCCAAAATTAATGTTTTCTACATACTCTTCTACTAAAACTTGATCCATAGCGATTACAACTTCATGTTCTCGAGTGGCATATGTGTTGGAACCGTCTCATTGCCTATTTTTGCTTCTCCTGGAGCCACTAATGGGCGGGCTATGGCATATGGACCTGTGAACTGGTTAAACTGAGGTTCTTCTCTCGCAGGGTTGTTAAAGATCCCTTGAGTGTCTTCAAATGGTTCATGTAAAGGAGAGTCAGTGTTGTTCATCCTAGGCCTTTGAGGAGGTGGCTCCACACTGTCTGGAGAAAGACCATGGGCCCTTCTAGACCAGCAAAGTAGTGGGTCTTCTCCTAAAACTTGATAAGTAAAAGATTCAAATTGCATTATGATTCTGATAGCTACAATTAACTACATAATTTAAAGATATTCTCATTTAATAATATTTTTCCACTAAATTTAAATTAATATTATTTTCATTAATTTAATGCTAAAAACTTATAAAACATTATATATTTATTTATTATTTAATAATAAATTTAATATATCATATTATATTATAATAATTATAATTAAATATTAAATATAATCAATATATTAAATATTTTTTTTAATAATATTTAATTTAATAATGTATTAAACTCTTCAAAATTAAATAATTTGATATTCAAGTATCTTGTCACTATAACTCATTGATGACCTGATATACAAACATCTCAAGTTTGGTAATTCTCATTCATGTTATGCCTATGAAAAATGAAATGTGATCCCAAACAATTTAATTAAACTTAATAAAAAATTGCTCTAGCTAATAATAACATTTTGATTTACTTTATAGTAACAAAATTTTTAATTTACTTTTGTGTTCATTGTAAATTTTGATGTCTAGTAAAACTAATAATTCATTTCAAGTATCATGTAAAATTAATTTGTAAAATGATATTTTTACATGTAAGTGTAAAAAATTCCAAATTCTAAATAAAATAGTTTATAATTAAAATTCTAAATAAGTAGTGAATAATTAAAATTCTAAATAACTCCTGTTTGATTAAATGTTTTCTTTGACTAACTCTATAAGCTTTATTTTCTACACTGTAGAAGTCTAGGTTTTTAGAGAACGAAAAGTCACAAACTTTATAAGCTTTTCAATGAAAGAGCACACTTTTTGAACAATGAATCCGCATGATCATTCCATATCCATCTAAAATTGTTATTAAGCTTATGTTTTGTTCAATCTCTTCTATACTTAGTGGTGATTTTGAATAATATGGCATTTTAAATCTATTTAATATTTTGCGACAATCTTCTTGTCAAGTGTGTTGTGTTGAAAAGGCATTGGTTCATCAACGCCTCCTCCATTGTCTGCATAAATATTGAACACTAAGAACCGACATAACTATCAAGAAAGACTTTAGTTGAACCACGTCGACACCTCTTCCATTATCTGCATAATTAGCTCAGCCTCTAACTAGCGTCTGGAGAACCCCGAAAGGTATAATCTTTAGCTGGTAAATTTTTTGGAGCTTAGTAAAATTTCTAGCCAGTAAAAATCTCCAATTTAATTATAAAAAAGCTAATTGATATAGTAAAAACGCCACCGCTTAGTAAAAATCCTTTACTTAATTAAAAAAAACTTAATTATTGCCTAGAAAATCTTTGTCAAACATTATCAAAACACCATGAATATTACGAAAATTCTTCGCAAAACACCTTAAGGTCATCAAGAGGCCCTACCTGTAAAAGAAAATCGCTCTGAAAGTGCCACGATGAGAAAATCGTCGCTGGATAAATCGCTCTGAAAGTGCCAGAAATCGCTCTGTCACGATGTACAGTCAGAAAATGAAACTTGTCAACAGTTGAGTACAACCAGAAATGAAACTTGTCTACAGTTGAGTACAGTTGACAATTATATAGTGCTATAGTAATTTCTTAATATGATTAGGTAAATGTTAAAAAGTAAATAGGTTAACTGATGCATTCAAAACTACAAGGAAGTTATGAAAAGTAAATCACATTCATTGATTTGGGACGACCACTAAAAATATGCCAGCATCTTCAATTGTTAGCTATCAGATTAGAATTTTAGATTAAAAGGTGATTAATTATACCCATTAATTACCAATAGGTGTACTTCGACCTAATTAATTGTGCCCATTACCAATAAATGTAAGCTGCTTAAATATTGAACACTAAAAATAAATATCAATGTTAAACACTAAGAATGAATATCAAGAAAAAGTCAGATTGAACCAAGTGGACACCTCATCCATTATCTGCATATCTGCATAAATATTGAACACTAAGAGCTAGGATAAATATCAAGAAAAACTGAAGTTGAACTACCTCCTTTGTAATATATATATATATAATTAAAAAATCCAAGTGAAACCACCACATCGCATGTCAATGATACACTGTCAATGATACACGTTTCAGAGTGAAAGGTTCAACTGCTAGTTTAAGAAAAAATAATTCACAAGTGTGTTGAAAAGGTTCCTGTTCCTCAACACCTCCTCCCCTGTCTTCGTCCACTTTTGCAACGTACGTCAGTTGGCAGTGTTGGACCTCTCATGTATATGAATCCACATATCATATATGATATAATAAGTTTTGTCATTGTTTTGCAGGAGAACCTGAGGCCGCATTGTTGTTACTCTCCATTGGAGAGATTATCATACACAAGAAAGTTGAAACTAACAAACATTGCGAGAAGGTTATTTTTTCACGGGTCGAAATCGAAATCAGGGTTTGTATGGCTGTAAATGATTATATTAAAAATACTTTGTTTTATGGGATATGAAGATTAGATTGTACAAAAGCTTGAAAATTTTCAGCACAAAGATCTATATCTTTGTAGGATGAGATTCCTTTGTAAGCGGCCTGTGATGAGATTGCTTGTAAGCTGCCCATGCTACCTTTCAATGCTAGGGCAGGGATCGAAGAAGGCAGGCCTCCTGGGGAACCTCCCCTTAAAGAACGCCTTCGGCGTAAATATATTAAAAACTTCACTCTAAATATTTGGGAAGACATTTTGCTGGAAGTAAAATTCGAATCTATGGACACCTATACATAATAATAAATTGTTCTGTTCCACAAAATACATATTCAGAAATTCTCACAAGAAAGAGATCTATTCAACACTATTGTCACTACCCTGTCAAATTCTACATACAAAAGATGAAAACAGATTTTTCATGTATATAATCAGCATGAAGAGTATTTATTAAAACCCCCAGTAGCATAAACACAGACTTCATTTGATTGGACACTCCTTCCTTCCTTGGGTAGGGAGAGGAAAAGCAATCCATGAATTAATCGGCACCCTGAGAGGCAACGGACCGGAAGGCACTCCATCTTTAGCTTCTGCCGGATGCGTATGAAGAGAGCGGCCGTATCTTTAGAAACCTCTGAACTTAAATCGATTGTAGATTCCGTCCATCGAACGGGTATGGAGTATTCAGAAGACGTCGGAGCTGCTGGACGCCATAAGAGAGGATAAGAAAGTTCCTCTGGGAGAACCTGCTAAATTTGGCAGCACAGACGATGACGGTTTTTAAAACTATCATTTTTTCGAGTCTGTAAGTCCTCCTCAAGGAAAAACAGCGCCCAAAGGGAATGATCGGTCATCTACTACAACCCTGTAGTGAAAAAACGATAGTTTTAAAAACCATCATCGTCTGTGCTGCCAAATTTAGCAGGTTCTCCCAGAGGAACTTTGTTATCCTCTCTTATGGCGTCCAGCAGCTCCGACGTCTTCTGGGATGGAAAATGGGAGATGAGTTCCCGCAGAGCATCGGGAATAGGCGTCCATGAAGACCTGGCCTGCGCTGCCACTACGACATACTGACATCCGCATGCCACAATAGATGTCAGTTATACATAAAGGCGTAAGAAAAATCAATACATCCAACGGCTCACCCGAAGCGGCGTGGCGCTTAAGGTTCGCCTATGAAAAATCTCTGCATCGAAGCTGACTCACGTGAGATATCTGACCGACAAAGGAGCTTTTGGTTCGCCTATGAAAAACCTCCGCAGCTGACAATCTGATCCAAGCTGACTCTTACTCATTCTTAATGCTTTCGTGAGATATCCACCTTAAACATCTCATTCTTAATGCTTTACTCTAATTGGTCTAAATTCAACTTTTCTTTTCCCTAATGCTATACTACTTCCCTTCGCATTTTAAATTCCTAAAAATTTGAAAGAAAAATCGTCGTGGCCCACATTCGGATCCAAGCTGAATCACATGAAAAATCGTTGTGTCCCACATTCGGATACAAGCTGAATTTTATTTTTATAAAATTGTAAATAATATTTTCCCAATTTACAAGAAATTTTAATAATATGTGTTTCCTCTTAAGAGGTCACAAGTTCAAATCCAGAGGGGGTAGGGTATGTATACTTCTATAGACTTTACCAGTTGGCGGAGGGGGTCCCTTGTCCCACAAACAAAGGGGTCTCATACACCAATTTGGTGTGGCTTGGTGTGACCTTATATATATATATATATATATATTACTAAAAATCTCTAATCACACAAGCACCTTCAGTTGCATAAATAAAATAATTAAAATTACAATTTAAAACTAATAAAGGACTAGAATATAGAGGCATTGGAATAAGTGTGGAGAGTCACAAAAATGAGGGTGGTTTTATCCATCTTAACTCTTAATCTATCATGCATAATTATAAACATAACATGGTCTCTCTTTCTCTCTCTCTCTATACATATATGTGTGTGTGTGTGTGTGTCAACTCCACACCGAGAATGGAGGAAAATACAAATCTTCCTCACAATGAAAAACACACTATTGAAATGTTCTAACTACTAGTGTAGACCCATTTAACTCTCGATCTATCATGGGTCGAGATTGATCAAATCCCCTCAAGGTGCAAACATTTCTTAGAGTGGAAAACTTGAGGAAAAGTTTGCACCTAGGGATTTGATCCCTCTTTAGGCATCATAGATCTCGAGTTAAGATAGATCTACATTTGTTATATATATATATATATATGAGCTTGAGTTTTCTTGAAAACATTGTGTCAGTAGTTTTGAAATGTCCAACATTTTGAGTGGACACTCCACCCATCATCAAGGATAATTTTGTACACGTTGTTACTGGCGTGTATACAATAAAAATACACATCGGTGTTGTGCACAAAACAACACCATGTCAAATTTTAAAAATAACCATAGTAATGCATCTTCCACGTTGTCCCTTGGTCGATGCATTATACAACACAATGCACCACTAAACATAACGCCAATACTCCAAGAAATATAGAGCACCGATGCATTCCAATTAACAAATCACACCGCCCGATTTTCAATAAAAAAATTAACCAAGCAGTGCACCAATGTTAACAAAACACAATAGTGCTACAAATAACACTGCACCTTATTGGTTATTTAAGAATTGAACCTAGTGGTGCATCTTATGGGACACGCCATTACTGGTGTGTCCTAAGAGACAATGCACTATGAAAAAATTGTCAGTTCTCTAAGAATAATGGAGCCCTCATGCATTCCCTTTAACCAACCGCACCACCTAGTTTTCAACACATAAAATTTATCGTAGCAGTGCATCAAGATCAATAAAATGCATTGGTTCTATTCACATAACTACACCAGAACAAATATTTAACAACTTATCATAGTGGTGCATCTTATGGATGCTCTGCTACCAGTGCGTTAATAAATATAATGCACCGCTATTTACAAAACGTTGATGCTCCAAGACGACTAGAGAACTATTTCTTTCACATCACATCGCCTATTTTGCAACAAAAATTTTAACCTAGTAGTACTTGTAGGTCTACCAAATGCACCAGTGCTATAAACAACATGATACAGGCCAAATATTTAAATATTTAGCATATCGGTGTGAATTATGGGGCACCCCATTACCAATGTGTCCAAGTATATTAAATGCACCAGTGTTGTGAACAACATGACACCACACCAAACATTTAGTATGTAACATATCGGTGCATCGTATGGAATGGCATGTGACTAGTGCCATGCATATCACCACAATGTTTAAGATATATCGATGCTCCAATTATAACTGAGCATCGATGTGTTTTGTATAACCAACTACACCACCTAGAACCAAACATAATCAAAATTGCATAGTGGTGCATCTTGCAGAACTCCTTGTTCTTGGAGTGTTATTAAGCACAAAGAACCACTAAAGACTTATTGGTGCTCTAATAACCATGGACCATCGATGCATTGTACTAATTGCATTGCATATAGTGGTGTTTTATTACTGATATAACACAATGATGGCATTGCATAGTTACTATTTATGGTGCATTGGTTACTTTTCCACTTTTTTTTGTAAGCGAAAATTAATTTTAGGTTTTTTAAATACAAAATAGTTATATATGTGTGCATTTTATAATTTCAATTCATTTGATCTATATATGTGTGTGTGTGTGTGTGTGTGCTTACAAATATTTGTATGTGAATCAGAGAAGACGACAATGAGAGGAGGAGAAACAACAACAACAACAACAACAACAACAACAACAACTTGAAACATATGTCTTTGTACATGAGTGGGAGGCCTAAGAGAGGGAGAGGGAGAGGGAGAGGTAACCTCGCCCTATTTTACCACAGACAAGTTCCCTTTTGAGGGATGTTGGCCTCCTCATGTTTTATGAGGAGGGCACATTCCTCAAGAGGAACTCTTCATTCTTACAACAGTTGATCCGTCATTGGGATCATGGTTGACAAACACTCAAGATTGGTCTCGATCTGTGGTACCATCCAATGGAGGAGGATTTAAATTTTATCACTCGGTTGTCTAGGAGGGTGGAGGTTTGGCCCTAGTTTCTTGATCTACTGACTGGCGTTGCAGGCCATAGTTAGTTGGTATATGTGCAGAGATATGATTGTCTAGACATTTAGTTCACTTTGGGATTCTAGGTTGCTAGTGGTTAGATGCAGATAGATTCATTTCATGTAGAGGACGTTAGGTTCCTATGTCTTATTCTCCTGACACTGTCACACTTTAGCTTTGATGAGTAGTGTTATTGCAGAATTTGTACTTGTGCAAAGCCCACCACAAGTAGCCCAAATCTTGTGTAACTACAAGAAATCCTACTGATGTCACCTTAGTAATAAATCCCCTTGTTTTAGAAATGGAGGAGGTCCACCAAAGAGGAGGCTTCCCCAATGACCTCAAGGGATCAAAGTAGCAAGTTTGTTAGCCAAGCCTACTGCCCCCTCTCTTGATCACCTAATATTGGTCTAGGTCAATGAAATGGATGAGGTATACAGTTCTTTGAGTACCTTCTTGGCACAAGAACACTTTATAGCATATATAGTATGATTTCCTAAGACAAACATGCAATTAATACCTCACAAGACACTTAGATAACAAAAGTTGTTATGCTTGTTCTTAAATTGCAATAAGTAATAGTAGTATAATAACAATGAATAAATTATAACAACAACAATAATTACACTTCAGAATTGCAACAATTGACCATGAAAACTTAGAATTAACTCAATATAACAATATACAATTGTTGGATGCAATTTTTGGGTATGATAGACCACCTTTAGAGCTATGTATGCAACAAAATAGAGTATGCCAAGATGGTTGTAGCAAAATTTTGCAAAAACAACAAGTTTATTAGTCAATTATCTTAAGTTAGTGTTAGTAAAATTATTAGGAAGCTTGAGAGAATTAAAATAGAGAGTTTGTTGATCATTTTCACCATAAGAGAGCTTAAATATTAATGACTTTGAGGGCTATGGAGTCTTTATAACAATAAATGCAATTTACTTGGAACTTGATCTAGATGTAGCCAAGAGTTAGGACTTAATCTCTAAGTGCATGCACATAAAAGGTAGGGAGCCAACTCCTCATTAGGGCGATCAACAACCTGAGTTTGAAGATCATCGTTCTCGTGCTTACACAGATCATGGGGTCGGCCTCGTTGCACCAGGAATCAATACCACTAATGTTCTATTCAGTGGAGTGCTTACGACCCACAATTTACGATTGGTGCACCTCACTACTGGCTAACATGAAGACTCAGTTGACAGACTGCAAACAAGGTAGGAAGAGGAACTTCGAGTTCGCATATATCTTGTGTATTTTTTTCTTTGAGCGGGTTCCAGGATTGAGCTCTAGAGTCGAGATCATTCCACATAGAACACACGATCCAACCATGTCACAGTGGACCTAGGTGATGAGGAGGTTGGGAGGTGGTAGGGTGCCAACCCCCTACAATGATGATTTCTACTTCTGGTGGCGTCAACAGGTGATAGCCCTGTACGAATACCCTTATGCAGGGATCAACTATAGAGGAGATACAGACATGCCATTTCCACCAGGCTCCGCCTATGGTGATATGGGTAAAGATATTTTTGTATATTTCATTTTTTTTTGTGTTTTTCAAAGAGGATAAAAAATGCAGATGTTTTGAGATGGTGTCTAGTATTGACAATTAATCTGTTGCACAAACGTGGGTCCACGACAGCCAGATGGATTCCCACGACATCGGCGGAGGAACCAGGGGGATGATTCAACTGTAGGAGATGAGGAGAGAGTGCTTAAAATGTGCATGGGAAATTGTCTCATTTGATGCATAGGATTCCCATGGTTCAGGTAGAGGATCTGTCAGAGGCGATGCAATGATAGGTAGTAGGTGTGCCCCGTGCGTGGGTGCAACTCTTTCGTCGTCTCACAAACTCCGTAGTATGCTATCATGACATGCATACGATGCCACATGCGTAGATGATGTGGTTATTGTATCGACCGACCATATATGTATTTTGAGGGTGTAAGCCCCATTTTGTACTATGACACCATATTTTTGGAGAGATGAAATATAAAAAAAAAATTCTCTTTGGCTTTACTTATATATTACAATGTGTACATTGATGGAGGTGTTTTATTTACTTCTGTTATGTGACAAATGCCAATCTAAAACATAATTAGCATATGCATTGGATACATAATTAGAACTTCTAGGTATGTGATTATAAGTAATAGAATCAAAATTTTGTTCCAAAAGTCATACCCGTATGAATCGTTGAAGTAGAGTAGGGTATCACACATGGTAACTATTGTTCAATTGACATACTACTAATTGGGAGTCTAGGAAAACTTCTAAATAATGAACACCATGTGAAATGGCGTCACATAAAATCTCTATAACGATGCTATAGTCAACCACATTATTCATTGATAGCCCTAGACAAACGCCACCTGAAGACACCAGTTGAACCTTGGGTGAGTAAACGATCCAAGCGGATGAAGCCAAGCTCCGTGTATGACGACTGGCACCTTCTGTGAATCCTAAGTAAATGGAAGACTCCATTGACATTTTCAAACCAAGGGAAAACTTGATAAGCAAGCTAATGACACAAAGGAAAATATATATACACTAAGATACACTAGTATACAAAGAGTTACGCCCAAGCTTGGGGCTCAAGCGTAATATCTTTTCAAGTAGAGACCATTTCTGGGCTCAACCAACATATTCCCTTCATAATCTTCCAATTCATAGGCTCTTTTTTCTAACACATGCCGCATGATATAAGAACCGTGCCACATGGGGTTGAAGTTCCTTGCTCCCAGTGGTTCTTTGGCTTGGTCATACAAGAGGACTAAGTCACGCTCAACGTACTGTCAAGGACATACAGATTTATCATACTGGATCTTGACACATTGTTTGTTCGCTTCGATAGTTGTAGAGATGTCTCGACACTGCTCATCTAGGCTCTCTAGATGTACGAGCCATTCTTTGATATCAGAAGTGTCAGGTAGGAGCTTAACTGCTAGTCTAAGGGAAGGGATTTTGCATTCAATGCAAGGGTCGATTCCTGGCCTCTTTTCATATGACCGAGTGAATGACTAAATTCCTTCAAGTGAACAATCTTCACCAATATATACATTTTCAACTTTACCAGGAATGCAAGAGATGTTGATCGTGATGGTAGGAGAAATACTCGCCATGTTTCGTTCAACATAAATGTCGTGTGTATCTAGTGGAACTATGACGTGACCGACTATCTCACTCAAGGTGGATCTAAAATCATCTTGTTCGATCCTAAAAATCTCTGGGAGGAAGTAAGAGTGATGATGCATATCATTCCATGGCCTATTAGAACCATTCATGGCCTATAAGATTGCTTCATCCAAAGGTAAAGTATCACCGAGGAAATCATGTGAGAAAGATGACGAAGTGGCCCATATGGGTTGGAGAACATGATCCTCCTCGTCTTTCTATGAGGAGACATGATCCAGGTCAACAAAAGAGTCAAGAACAACCTGATACACTGTCTCTGCCTCTGACAGTGGCATTTCCATTCCAATATGTAACTGACCTTCACAAGGCATGGTCAGGGAAGGTAGGGTCCAAGGATCATTAAAATACAAAGTGCGGAAAGGAACATACCTCATTGACAAAGTAGACCTACTGGACATGGCATAAATGTGAAGAATTAGTGCCATGAAATAAAAGGTACCCATAAAGGAGGAATAGATTCCGACAATAATATCCTCAGTTGTCAGCTAAGAATTATTGATGAGGGGATCGAAGGTCCAATTGATGCATTGGGAATAGCGTGCACAAAGGATAACTGATCAATCGTCACAATTTTACCTTCATGAGGAAAGTATAAAGTATGAAAAATAGATGATACAACTGCAGTCATAGAATAATTCCAGTTATGCCCTAGTAATAAGTTATAGTCAAGGGGCGCATCAACCACCTCGACATCCACCTCCACTATCTTTCCACCTAATTGGACAAGAGGTAGGAACAATATCACAGGGAAGGAAAGAATGACCATAAAATGCGATTAACATAGTCGAAGATTGAGAGAGGGTTGGAGAGCTAATGGCTTTCCAACATGTTAGGGACATCACGCACGTTGCAATGCCTTCATCAATAACAATACATTTTATGGTATACTATGAGTAATCCACATGGATTTGAAAGGCCATGTAGTAAGGAAAGTGAGGCTTCACATCCATGATGTCGAACTTGATAACCTTAGAACCACATGGGTCTAGATATCCTAATGCAGATAAAAAGACATTCCTCTATGAAAGAAACATCTAGAGTACCTCCAAAGCCGACATCGCACAAGGGGTTTGACCCAGATCTTCGACAATAGAGTAATTCTGGGAAGCTCTAGCATTAGGGTTGTGGGTAGATAATTTTAGTACTCCTTTAGGAATACAAGGAGGAGGCTTTGCATTTTCGATATGCAAAGGTGTTTTTGGAGAAGGGGGAGACTCTAGACCTGGAATAGCCTGTGAAGAACTGTAATCATGAGACCAAGTGGCTACATTAATCTGAGACTTGACCATATTTACACATAGAAGGTCACCTTCATGCGGAGAGGGGTTTTGATACCCATTCACCACATTTACGAAATTAACGGAATTAGAGTAGCTTGAGTCCATGTGTTGATTATGCGGAAAAGGATCAGTAAACACAACAGACAGTTGAGATAAAAGCCTCGCAACTTCTTTGAGTTTGGGTCACAAGTGGGTAAGGTGATCATCCGTACAAAGCTTGCAAGAAAACTTTACCTTCATCTTCTCTTTATTTCCCTCACCGTCATTATTTTTCGATCTATCATTGTGAACATTGTCCTTGGGTTTATTATTATTATTATTCCTCCCACCCTTACGATTGTTACCACGTGTTTTCCTTTTATTCCCTCATGGTTGTTGGTTACTATTTGGGTTGGTCAATGACTGCACATAATGCACATCCGATGACTGAGTGCGAGTGGAGGACACAAACGAAGCTTCCCCTCCTACAGACTAGCTTAGAGACAACTCTTTCAACTGGCTTGTCACCAATTCTATATATTTAACATTTGTAGAGCCTATAATTCCATCGGCACGAGGCTTGAGATTTTGTCTAGGGTCATAGTTTGACCTCGGTGCGTCAAGAATAATTTCATATAACATCCCATATTAAGCATATATGAGATCTAATTATTGGTCTTTAAAAATATATTCCTCTTCAGATGTTACCCTGGATGTAGAAACATCCTTCAAAATATAGGGAAATAAAGACTTAAGAAACCATTCCAACAGGAACTCTAGGGGAATGTACGCTTTGATCAATCTCTTCCATCTACACCACTTTTGGATGTGATCCAAGATATGTGTGTATTTTTCCTGGAGGAGGGCCGAAAGAAGTTCTATGTTGGCATCGTAATGAATGAGTAACTGGAAGTGGTTGAGAAAGACTAGAACCATATGATTAAAATTTCTGTATGTTCCCCCTAGTATCTCTATGTACCATTTCGCTGCAACCCCCGTGAGGGTGCATTGAAACAATATTAAACAAATAGAATTGTCGTTAAGGGAATTGGAAGAGCACCAAATATGAAAAGTAGTGACGTGATCACCATAATCCTCACTAGTCTTTCCCTCGAATTTCAGAATATTCGAAGGAATCTTGGTGGGGACAGGGGGCCATGATGGATCATGATGCATCGGGTAATTCATTAATCTTGACAAGTCTATAAAATTAAGCATGGCTAGAAAAGGGATTCAGGGTTGCGACATCTGGCCCCAAGATCCTAGGAAAGATTGATGCTAGGGAATAGTAGCCCATCTAGGGTTCTAGTATGCACCATGGCCCTGTCTAGGATTGTAAAACCCCCCTCCAAATTGATTCATAAGGGGTTGGTTAGACACCATTCTAGTAGGAATGTTATAATGAGGGTTGTAAATACTTCCCCTGACAAGAGTAGCTCCAGGTTGGGGGTGTTCCGAAGTATGAAATTTCCTCCCCCGGGTGGAAATACGAAGGATATAGGTGGATTTGTCACGTCAAATGTGTTGGTCGGAATTAGTGTGGAGGAGGTAGGTGTAAAGGACAGAACATAGGCAATAACTTGTCCGCCTGGTTGATTACTCCATCCAGGAGCGTTAAGACTAGGATTAGACCCAAGATGAAAAGGAGGTTGGCTTCCAGTCATAGGATTCATTTGGGGAATATGAGCTCCACCAAAAAACAGTGGAATATGCAGAGGAGCCATGCCCCCAAGTCCAATACTAGGATTTTCCTTATTCGCTGGAATGGAAGATGAAAGTTGCAATGTCATATTCAATTTACCAAAAGAGAAAGGGTTAGAGACAGAAGGAATATACTGAGTATTGTACCTAGGTGTACCAAAAATAGACCCAAATGGGTTTGTCACTATAGGTTGAGTAGCAACCCCAGGTTGGACAAGAGTGATGATGGGAACCTCCGACACTACAACCGTAGTGGTTGAAGGCATAAAAGGAGTTTTGTAGTGCCTGGATATTTTTCAGGACTCAAAATAAATAAAAGTTTTCTAAAATCTCTGATTGAATTTAGTTTATAATTTCTTTCATTATTTCCTTATACCAGAAATAAACGAGAGCAACATATGGATGATAACAACATAATGAGAATAACAACAATAGCATAATAACAACAACAAAGCAACATATTAATGATAACATCATAATAATATCAGCAGTAACAACAAAATAATGATAACAACATCATAATACATACCTCCACGTGCAGGTTGGTTATCTAGTCCCTTTTCTGTCTGATCCTGTTCTTGGCCAGACTGAATGTTAACCTCCCAGCCAACTAGGAACAACCTCTTCGGCTCCCTAGCTCCAGGAATCCTTGCGATTTCCTGGCCCCCAAGCCCAAAATTCCTAGAAATAGCAGTGCCCTGTGAGAGCTTCCCAAAAACCATTCCTCCAATTTCCTCCTTGATCCAGAATCGGATCCAAAAGCCTGACAAGGCTAAAAAAGGCTCAAAAATGAAAGTGTCCGGAATTCGACGAAACTAATGCCATTGCGTCCATCTCGTCTTCCTGATTCCGACCATATATTTACTTCGTCAAACAGGCTTCGTATGCGAAAGATATCACATTCTGTCTGAAAACCCAAACAGACAAAAAAATGGGATGACTGTACAGTCCTGTTGACGGGCGAAATTGACCGTCCGTCAACTGGGAGAGTAGAACTGGTTCGGGGTTGTCTAAATAACCCAAGCCATTTGGAATGGACCACCCTGACGAGTTTAATGGCTCTGTTGGCCGCTCTAAGGTCTTTTAAGAAAACCAAAGAGAGAATTGATCTGAGCTAAGTAATCTAACTAAAATAAACAAAGAAACTAAAACTAACTAAAACTAAATAAAAGAAACTAAACTAACTAAAACTAACTAATACACTAATCTAATTAAAAACAAACTACTAAATTAAACTAAAACTAAATATAACTATTCTAACTTTTATATACAATCTAATAATTACTATTATAATAACTCAAATCGACTATCTAATTACCAGCTGTAATATTACTTATTCACAAATGTACACTATAAACAGCCTACAGATTTAATTAAAACCTGCAAAACTCATGTGTTTTCTGCCCTAAGACAGTCATGAATCTTTTTTTGATTTTTTTATATTTTATGAAAAAGAAATTAACATTGCTGAAATTAAACAATCTAATATATTTACTGAAATTAAACAATCTAATATAAATCTAATTAAACTTATATCTGAATTAAACTACTTAATGAAAATAGTAAACAACAAACTAATTGACCTGGAAACGCTCCAAGTTTGCCCTGTGTATGATAACTTCTAAGCTGATTAGAGGAGGGAAACTCGCATCGGTTAGTCCGTAAACTTCTCGTAAACGATTGGATGTGCTGCTTCTTGAAGTGTTTTACAGGACAAACAAGACATAAAAGAAAATCATAACAATCTTATGATTATAAAGCTCCGC
Source organism: Picea engelmannii (assembly GCA_009831015.1). Lineage (NCBI taxonomy): Eukaryota > Viridiplantae > Streptophyta > Pinopsida > Pinales > Pinaceae > Picea > Picea engelmannii. Next base: position 171,852 of record ML783321.1, on the reverse strand, counting down.
AATAAGGGAAACCTGTTATGCAAAGAATTATATTAACAATTCAATCTATGAAGAAGATAAACCTGTCATTCATAAACTGAATTAACAATTGTTATGTCTTTTATCTACTTGGAAGAAACAAGATATGGATAACAATAATTACAATTATATCATTTGCACATGATTTAGATAGCTAAAGTAGTCATAAACCATAAACAAATTGATATACACAACATAAAACAAAATATTGATATATTGAGAAGCTAAAGCTGTGACAAAACACCAAATTCTGCTTCAGTCTGTATTAGAACTCCATATCCTTGTTCTCCCACGAATGAAGATTATGATTATTACAAAAATCATAAGTATATATAGGTCTCTTCACAAGGTAAAACTTCCTTGTGGATAATATCAAATTGTTTTACATAATCTGGGAAATATCCCAAAATCAACTAAACTAAGAAAATAAAATGCAAGTGAAATCTTTGAAATATCCCCTAACTGCTCAACAACTCAATTGAAAATTCGATTTTACCTACAATAGAACACAAATATCAAATTAGAAAGATATTTCAGCAACAAAATACTAAAAAATTGATCCTACAGACTTAGCTACAGAATCATCTGATTCTGTAGCTAGTCTAAAATAGCAAACAAGACTAGATATCAATCAAATGAAATCTTTTAAAACAATCCAATTTAATTTTCTTTTAACAAATATCCAAAACGAATCACTAATAGTTCAAACACAATTTATCATTCAAATTGAAAAAGAATGCAATC
>ML783321.1:143670-167201 GCA_009831015.1 Picea engelmannii | reverse complement strand
TATGTTTCAAAAACACAAAAACTGATCATCCAAATCAAAACCAAAAACGAAAACAAAGGCAAATAAAAACCAAAGAAAATATTTACATAATATACAAGGGTAGAAATCAAGCAAAGTATCTTTTCAGGGCTTGGCCATTCACCAGATAGGTGTCAAGCTTCCCTTCAAGATTCTTTAATCGAAAGGAACTAGGACCCAACTTTTCAGCAATCAAAAATGGCCCAAGCCACAAATTTTGAAACTTGGTATGTTCACCCTTCCCTTCGTGTGGTTTGTCCCACTTTAAGACGAGATCGCCTACTTCAAAATTCCTATCTGAAGCAGAATTAGAATCGAACCAGCTTTTAATCAGTTGTTGATGTTGGTCTAACTTACGCTTAGCTTGGGTTCTTACCTCTTCTAACTTCATCAAAGCGTTAATATGGCTTTCTAAAGGGGGGCAATCTTCTTCTTGGAGTTTTTGTGACAATTGAAGCGAAGGAAGAAGAATGTGAGGTGGCAGAATGGCTTCTCTTCCATAAACGAGAAAAAAGGGGGAATTACCTATAGTATCTTTGGGTGTTACCCTATCAACCCACAACGCATTAAGCAGTGCATTGTGCCAGTTCTTGTGATTTTCAGCCACGGTTCTCTGGATAATTTTAATCAAGTTCTTGTTGGTTGACTCTGCTAAGCCGTTGCCCTGGGGGTAATAACTAGCATAATACTTTAGCTTTATGCCCTTTTCTAAGGCGAACTCACTCATCTCAAGAGAAGAAAAGTATGAAGCGTTATCAAAGACTAGACAATCAGGGATTCCAAAACGAGTGATGATATTCGAGTTTAGAAAAGCGATCACCTGACTTGTGTTAACAGTTCTTAGCGCGGCGGCTTCAGACCATCGAGTAAAGTAATCAGTGGTTGTCACAATATACTTGTACTGTTGTGAGGATGGAGGGTTAATAGGACCAATGATATCTAGGCCCCATTGCTGGAAAGGAGAATCGATTGAAACGGGTTGCAAGGGGAAGGCTGGTTTTTGCAATCGCCCTGATGCTTTTTGACAAATGATACATTTACGGTACAAGGCATGGGCGTCTCTAAAAAGTGTCGGCCAGTAATAACCGGCTCTTAAAACCTTATGAGCAGTGGTGTCGCCACCGAAGTGACCACCAGCTTCTCCTGCATGCAACTCAAGCAAGACTTTTTCTGCTTCGTCCTTTTCAAGACAATGCATCAGTACGCCATCGAAATTCTGACGAAACAGTATATCGTTAACTAGATGAAATGAGGCGGACTTAAGTCTCAATGCTCTTCTCTTGGCAGGGTCAAGGTGACGGGGTGCTGATCCATGTTGAAGACAGTGTCTAATATCGTCGTACCAAGGACTTACGAGGTTTTGTGTGCAACAAATCAAGTTCTGATCGCATTGTTATAGGTCTGACGTATCACTATCTTCTTGCTGTTCAGTTTTTGAATCAAAAACCAACTTACACAACCCTTGGCCTCTTACGATCTGTGCTAGGGTGATTTCTAAGTCATACTCCTACAAGGAGGTGACCCAGTTGGCTCTTTTCTCTCCTAACTCCTTTTGCACTAACAGGTTCCTAACGGCAGGGTAAGGGACAATGACTTTCATCCTTGACTTCAAAAGATAAGACCGGAAATGCTTAACTGCCTTGAAGACAACGTAGGCTTGCTGATCGACTGCTGGGTAGTTAAGTTCAACACCTTTGAAAGCAGAGCTCATAAAGGCGATAGGTACTTCATTGTTCTCGAAAATCTTCTGAGTTAGGACTGCGGCATAGGAACGATCAGAGGCAAACGTATAGAGTGTGAAGTCTTGAGAGAAATCAGGGCTCATGAGAGACAGAGCGTCTATTATGGCCTTCTTTATAGCATTGAAAGCTTGGTTTTCTGTGGGTCCCCAGTGATATTGGGTGTCTTTCTTAATCAGGTTCTGGAGAGGTCTGACCATTTCGGAGAAACTAGGGACAAATCTTCTCACGAAATTAATCTGGCCTAGGAAAGACTGCATGGATTTTTTGGAGGTAGGAGGGGGAAGTTTAGCGATGACTTGGGTCCTCTCGGGGTCAATAATCATTCCATCACTAGACACAATGAATCCTAGTAGTTTACCTTTTTCTACTGCAAAGATGGACTTCTTGGGGTTCAAGGAGATGCCGAATTTACGACATCGTAGCAGAACGGCTCGTAAGTGAGCTAGATGATCATCTTTGTTTTTAGAATAAATGGTAACATCATCTAAGTAGACTAATACAGAATGATTGATTAAGCCTCTAAAAGCAATATCCATTGCTCTTTGAAAGGTAGCACCGGTATTGATCAATCCAAAAGGCATTTTGCGATAAGCATAAGTGCCCCATGGGGTACGGAAGGTAGTTTTCAGTTGGTCTGGCAGAGACATCAATACTTGGTTGTATGCAGAGAAACCATATAGTAAGGATAGCCTCTCGGAACCAGATACTTGTTGAAGGATCTGTTCCATGGGCGGGACAGGATAATTATCTTTATCAGACGCTTTGTTGAGGTTTCGGAAATCGACACAAAGTCGAATTTCCCTGTTTTTCTTCCGCACTGGGACGAGGTTTGATACCCATTGAGTGTGTCTAACAGGAAAAATTATTTTAGCGCTTAGGAGTTTATTCAACTCTTTTTGTATGGTCGGTTATAGTTTAGGATGCATTTTCCTCAGTTTCTGTTGGAAGGGTAAGGTTTGGGACTTCATCGGGATGACATGCTGTATAATATTAGGATAGAATGTTTTAAGATCATCGTAAGTCCATGCAAAGACATCCTTGAACTCTTTGAATAATTTAACAAAAGTAGCTTTTTCTTGTCTAGAACATCCCAAGCCTAAGTTGATACACTGAGGATTTTCACTAGTCCCTAAATTGACTTTTTCATAAGACAATGAGGAGCTGTTAGTTTTGCAGTTGACCGTCTTTTTAAATTTCTCTTCAAAATCATAAAACTTTTCTAGTCTAACAACAGATTTGGGTATGAGATTTACCATGTCTGATAGAACTTCAGGAGATTTCGGATTAGGTATTACCGTAAAGTCATGCAAATTGTTGTCGTGCGTTTGTTCATCTATTACAGCGCCTTGGAAGGTTTCTTCCATGTGCAGAAAGTTTATGATCTATTGATCATCGTCAAATACTCTCCAGTTTGTGATATTGTTAGGAATAGATGGTCGAAACAATAGCTCCACGGAGAATGCATTTGGGGATAAGCCTTCTGCAGGAAGAAGTTTAGAGGCAACATTAGCTAGTAGATCTGCTTCAGCATTGTTTAATCTAGGGATGGAATTTATATTAAAAGCATAAAATTTGTTCATTAAACTCCATACCTCAGACTGGTAACATTTGAGATGCGGGGAAAGACAATGTATAGAATTTCTCACCTGCCTGACCACTATCTCAGAGTCACCAAATACAACTAGATTTTGAATGTGCATGTCCAAGGCTTTTCTGAGACCTTGCAGTAAAGCCTCATATTCTGCAATATTGTTAGTACATTCAAATTCTAGCCTAAAAGCCAATAATGTTTTGTTACCTGCCGGATCGATAATGATGTAGCCTGCACCAGCTCCTTCTTTAGACTTGGAACCGTCAAAATATAGAGACCAAATTTGATTTCCATCAGGCTCGTGAGACTGTTGCATAGAAGCTGTTGGTTGCGTACATGTTAGGATCTCGGACTGTTGTTGCGGATGGTTGATAGGTGAAACTTCAGCCATGAAATTTCCGAAGAAGGTGTCCATCCCTTGGACTTCAGGTGAATCAGCCTGAGGCATATATGGTTCATTTGGGTCATTCAAGTCTGTTACCATGAACTTGAGGTAACGCTCACGATTCACCCTGATTTTGTTGGGCTTACCATTTTCTGGAAGCCATAAGTGAGACCAGTCCGTCGCGAAGTAACCATGTAGCTGCTCCGACCAGTCCCTGCTCAAAAACATACCATACACTTCTGGAATATCCACCACAATTATATCAATAACCTGATGAACCTTTGGGTTAGACGATAATCTAATCAATACATTTTTCAATTCGCTTATAACTTTAACATCTGTTCGATCAAGTTGTATGATTTTCAAAGAAGATGGTTCTACTTCGGCGTTAATCTTTTGGCAAACTGACCAAGGCATCACATTTGATGATGCTCTTGAGTCAACCATACAATTATGCACATTTCTGTTGAAGATTTCAAAAGTTAAAATAAAAGGAGGTACATTCTTGCGAGTATTTAGAGTTGTAGCTTGTGGTTTCTTACTCGTGGTTTCTAATACTACTTTATCTACATTACTTGCGTTATTTACATTATTTACATTATTTACAGGAGTTACAGGAAGTCTTCCTTTATCTTGAGGATTAGGATTAATTTTTGTGGAAGTCTTCTGTGGAACCTTGCTTTGCACAACCTTGTTACCATTAGAATTACCATTCTTGCCATTGTCCAAAATATTTTGCAACATCTTTTGTAACAAAAATGGAAATTTCAACAACTCATAAATAGAAATGTTAGCCCGTAATTTTTTAAAATCTTCAACAACATCATAATCTAATTTAGGGCCAGCATTACTTTGTTTAATTTCTACTGATTTAGATGGCTTTGGAGGTGAAGTTGTAGCGTTCTCGGCAGGAGGTTTGTTTGTTGTCTTACTCCTAGTGTTGTAAGGGTGAACAGTCTCGAAATTAGCTTGGAAGATACTATCCGAGAAGTGCCCAAAGATATTTGGAGAAGACTCTTCTTCTTGAGTTGTTTCCTGCTTGACTTCCTCTTGAGGGATTTCAGGAGGTATCAAGTCATCTTGAGATCCTAGAATTGTCTGAAGAGCATATTGAAAAATTTCTAGGTTCAAGCCTTCGGGGTTTGAATTAGGCCGGTTGGTAGGAAAAGGATTTCAGAAAGGAGGTTTGTAGGGTCCTTTACTCGAAGAGGCTTCTTCTGTCGACCTTTTTAAATCTATAACTTGATTAGATAACTTTTGTACAACTTTGGTTAAATTTTCCAAATCAGATTTTTCGGGTTGTGTTTTGTTTTGTATAGGTCTAGGGAGAATTTCAATCTTCTTTTTGGAAGAAGAAACAGTCTCGGCTTCGTTGCTAGAAGAGTCCTTTAGACTGAGTATGTCTTTTTCAATCTGAGTAGCCTCTTCAAAGGCTTCTAACAACGTGGCCTTTTTGGATCGTTTCACCCAAATAGCTATACTTTGATGTAGAGCTTTAGTATAGTAAGCTATTACAAGACTCTCTGCAGGCATAGAGTCTGCAGGGATTCGATTTTTAAGTGTCAAAAATCTTTGATTAAAATCTTTAACCTTTTCTTTCGAATTCATTTTTAAACTTGAAAGATCCATGACCAAGACTTCCGGAGGTTTACCATCTCCGAATTTTTCCAAAAAACATGACTCAAACTTTTCCCAAGACACTATGGTCTGGGGCTGTTGGGCAAAGTACCAAGTGGACGCATTACCCTCAAAGGTGTAAGGGAACAACCTACAAACAACATCTTCATGTTCAACATTACGGAGTCTGATGGCTAACATAAATTTTTTGATATGATCTTCGGCTATCTGTTTTGAATCAGGATCAAACTTAGGAAGCCATTTTTTCGGGTGCTTAGGTAAAGGGTGCTGGGCTCCAGGTACAACTATGGCATCCTGGTCCAACTAGGGTCTAGCAGGGTTGTTCTGATTTTCCATTGGGGAATTGGGTGTGGATGGCTGAGAAGGTGGATTGCCTTCGTCAGAAGAGGAATCTTCCCTAGAAGATGAAGGAGATGAAGGAGGTGGTGAAGGAGGTATCCCAGATCCTCCTGCAGCAGGATTTGTGTTTGGATCTGTTGGATTCACAGTGAGGTCTATGTCACCTAACTGTTCTCTGATGTCAGAGAAGTCTAAAGGTTGACCCCACGGGCGGTTTGGTCGCCTAAGACTAGCTAAGGCACTATGTGTTCTGATAAGAGATTGAGGAACGATCTCTTGGAAATCACCACCTGTAGGATTAGGGGTTGCTGGCTCAACTGTGATCTGCGGATCTTCGGTTGAAGTAGTTGCTGTTTGAGGGGGAATATTATCTTGTGAACGACTTCTAGTCACTATAGGTGTGCGATTAGGTGGGGGAGGAGTCTTACGACCACCTCGTGCCATTAATTAAGTTCAGGCCCTCCTTCTAGCGCCATTTGTTGACGGGCGAAATTGACCATCCGTCAACTGGGAGAGTGGAACCGGTCCGGGGTTGTCTAAATAACCCAAGCCGTTTGGAATGGACCACCTTGATGAGTTTAACGGCTCCGTTGGCCGCTCTAAGGTCTTTTAAGAAAACCAAAGAGAGAATTGATCTGAGTTAAGTAATCTAACTAAAATAAACAAACAAACTAAAACTAACTAAAACTAAATAAAAGAAACTAAACTAACTAATACACTAATCTAATTAAAAACAAACTACTAAATTAAACTAAAACTAAATATAACTATTCTAACTTTTATATACAATCTACTAATTACTATTATAATAACTCAAATCGACTATCTAATTACCAACTGTAATATTACTTATTCACAAATGTACACTATAAACAACCTACAGATTTAATTAAAACCTGCAAAACTCATGTGTTTTCTGCCCTAAGACAGTCAGGAATCTTTTTTTGATTTTTTTATATTTTATGAAAAAGAAATTAACATTGCTAAAATTAAACAATCTAATATATTTACTGAAATTAAACAATCTAATATAAATCTAATTAAACTTATATCTGAATTAAACTACTTAATGAAAACAGTAAACAACAAACTAATTGACCTGCAAACGCTCCAAGTCTGCCCTGTGTATGATAACTTCTAAGCTGATCAGAGGAGGGAAACTCGCATCGGTTAGTCCGTAAGCTTCTCGTAAACGATTGGCTATGCTGCTTCTTGAAGTGTTTTACAGGACAAACAAGACATAAAATAAAATCATAACAATCTTATGATTATAAAGCTCTGCAATAAGGGAAACCTGTTATGCAAAGAATTATATTAACAATTCAATCTATGAAGAAGATAAACCTGTCATTCATAAACTGAATTAACAATTGTTATGTCTTTTATCTACTTGGAAGAAACAAGATATGGATAACAGTAATTACAATTATATCATTTGCACATGATTTAGATAGCTAAAGTAGTCATAAACCATAAACAAATTGATATACACAACATAAAACAAAATATTGATATATTGAGAAGCTAAAGCTGTGACAAAACACCAAATTCTGCTTCAGTCTGTATTAGAACTCCATATCCTTGTTCTCCCATGAATGAGGATTATGATTATTACAAAAATCATAAGTATATATAGGTCTCTTCACAAGGTAAAACTTCCTTGTGGATAATATCAAATTGTTTTACATAATCTGGGAAATATCCCAAAATCAACTAAACTAAGCAAATAAAATGCAAGTGAAATCTTTGAAATATCCCCTAACTGCTCAAAAACTCAATTGCAAATTCGATTTTACCTGCAATAGAACACAAATATCAAATTAGAAAGATATTTCAGCAATAAAATACTAAAAAATTGATCCTACAGACTTAGCTACAGAATCATCTGATTCTGTAGCTAGTCTAAAATAGCAAACAGGACTAGATATCAATCAAATGAAATCTTTTAAAACAATCCAATTTAATTTTCTTTTAACAAATATCCAAAACGAATCACTAATAGTTCAAACAAAATTTATCATTCAAATTGAAAAAGAATGCAATCGGGACAGGGTAAGAATGCTTTGTTATTCAATTGCCATAAAATCGGGTCAAATCATAACATGACCGTTTCATAACAAATGAAATCAATGGTGAACCAAATCATATAAGATACGATGCAATCATAATCGATTTGCATAGGATTCATATCGTTTTAATCAAATGCCAAACTGTTACGATTATACATAACAACATCCACAAATCTTTGCCATAGACTTTGTTCGCTGAGTGTCAAACAGTTAACAGATATGACCAAAATAATGATCGTAGCCATCATTGACTCGTTATAGTCATAACAATAAATTGATATCATTCAATGAAGTGCAAAGATAGGTAACTGTTTAGATTATATTCAAATGAAAACATAATCAATGAATATCGACCCAACGAATCTTGTTATTGATCACCACACAGTCAACAGACAGGAGCGTAACAGAATCCATAATATAAACTAGGTAAATAATCAAAACAAATATGGCTGAGTTTAATTATAGGAACAAATCGTAAACCTGGGCATAATCAAATTCAAACAATATATGAATCGAAATGAGAATCGAATAAGTTGCAATCTGGTTATGTATTAACATAATAGTATTCGAATTGGTCGAAAGACATGGAAAACAGTTAACCCATTTGTCAATCATATCACATAGAATATAACCAATTCAAATTGAGCCATTGACTGTGTTCAAAATTGGAATACCAAAAACAACCTATGTTTAGAAAATATTGACAACTTCAATGATCAACAGAGCATCCAATTGAAGCTAAATTAGAACAATCAAATCTTATCCGACGATCCATCGAATCAAAGCCAAATCCAATCAAAATTAAACGATAATGAAAATTGATTTATCAAAAAAAATTTATATACAATAGTGCATGCTTATGCGACAGAGCAGATCCACGATATAAACAGAGTTTATGAGTATGTCATATAAATAGGTGAAAGTCATACCAGTAAGGTTGTTTGAGCTACGCCAATTTTGAATTGACGACTGCTGTAGCTGACTCCACGTTCTTAAACAAAATCGAACCTGTTGTTCGCTATTTCTTGTCAGTGGATTGCATCTTCGCCTTTTGAGTGGTGAGCCTTGCAACTTGATCCTCCAGAGCATGAATTCTGGACTGCAACATTGGCACGTCGAGGTAATACCTTTCCAACCATGAGCCACACTGATCACATGGTGTAGCAGCTGGTTCGACTAGAGCAGGAGGGGGTTTAGATGAGTCACCTGGGGTTTCACAAGGCATTTTGATGCCGGGAAAATTAGGATCACTTTGCAAGCAAGGTGGTAGGTTCTTCACAAAATCATATGCGGTTTTATTACATAGACCTTCAGAGTAGGGATACTCACTTTCCAGGTAACGTTCAACCTCTGAGTCAGAATCTTCACTTACCATAATAGGGTCAGGGTTGACAGGTGCTTTTGGTTTATTTCTTGCCATGCGAGAGATTAACCAGGCGTTTTTCTTGCATTTAGAATTGGCAGAGGGTTTGGCTTTAGGCCTTTTAGCCACGGGTTTAGCAGCTTCGGTATCCTGGGTAACAGAATTGGGTAGGTCAATAGGATAATCTGGTAGGGGTTTAGGAAACAGAGCACTGTAAGGAACAGGGGGTATTGATTTTCACTCGCTCACCACAGGCTTGTCAACCTGTGGTGGGCTTGTGTCACCAAAATTATTGCGTTTAAGAAAATCCTCCCAACAGTCACGGTGTAACCCCAACTTAAAAACTATAAGCATTTTAATCAACCCAAAATGAAAAAGACTGGTATCGGACAGGTCCCGTTTGTACCTTTTAGACATTTTAAACAAACTCCTATGAAAGTAGTAAGGCATATTAATCTCATAGCTCATGAAAACCATCAGTAGCCGAAGGTGGTACAAGAAAATGAAACCATACCGGCCCTTGCAGGTAATGAACTGCTTGGTTACCATCAGCAAGTCGTGCCAGCGTTGTTTAAGCATATTTACGGGCAAACCCTTGTGACAAGAACTCACCCTTCGTGACTGGAAGAGTAATGTCCACGAGACATCTTCCAGTTTGCAATTTTTCGACCACTTCTGTCCGACAGCAGGCAGACCGGTAGCCAAACTGAGAAATTGCTTATCAATTTCTAACTGCACATCCCCAACTTTGGCTCGACAGCCATCGAAGGTTAACGCGAATTGCCGAGCCACATCAGGGTTAAAGCCATCAAAATTTCGTATGAACGAGAGCCATCCGAATTCCTCAAGGTCGTTGTAAGCGCCATCGAACATCAACAATGCCTGGCTACCATTGGGTTCAGCCCTTACGACCGGGGCCATGGTGCGGGTGCATGGTAGGGTTTGGATTGAACACAACAATACACAGGAGTAAAAATCGATAGGACTAACAGCTGCAAGCGTTTAAAGGGGAGGCAAATCAATATGCGCGTGCGAAGGTGGTGGGTTAGTTCACCGCCATGCAGGATATTAATGGCACAGTTCAACACTGTTTAATCAATTATGACATCACTCAAACCACATTAATCGGTTAACACCAGGATTTAAACGATGGATAGTGATACCAAGGCACCATTGTATCGTTTGAAACCATGAACATTCAATATAGAATCAAACCCAAAGTTAATACGCGCCATGTAATAATTCAAACCATTATATCCAAAATCCAAATGTTTCACCAACGCGCCATGTATAACTTTAGACTATTGCCATTCAAATATGAAATCAGACTGATTTTTGCATAATCAAAGTTTATAAAACATTGCAACAAGAGATTTCATAAAATCGATAGGTCAAAAGCTTATAATAGTGAGGATCACATCATATAGAACAAGATCAACCATGACCCTTATGAAATCAAATATAACCCATAAATTAACATGCTCAATGCCATATCAATTAAGTTGCGCAATTAGAGTGATAATAGGCGAATGGACATAGTTCAAAAAATAAACCAGAGGTAAGTACCAATCAGAATATCAATGAGCAGATCATGACAGTCCAAATAATGATGGAGGAGTTTTCACGCTTTCAGTCGTGAAAAATAAATTGAAACCAATTTGCAAATGTCGTATGAAATAAAAAATGTCTTCTGTTTGCACAATGTGACAGAAATTTGAAGTTCAAGAGACATAGGTGTAGGCAGCTTATAAGGGCAATTAAAAAAAATTGAATTGGCTGCCAACAAGTCCGTACAGTGCCACGTGGCAGGCTGATTGTACAGGTCGTACAGTTGATGTGGAAACTACTGGTGATGACACGTGGCAGGTGACAGGGAGTACGACAGGTACAATTGGACCAGTCAGAGGGTGACACATGTCACCACTGTAAGGGTGACACCTGGCACAGGCTGACGTGGCAGACATGTGGCAAGGCTGACAGGGTAGTGACGTGGCAGACACGCGACATAGGTTGGCAGGTGGCAGGGTACGTGGAAGACACGTGGACCATTCGACGCTCGACAGGTGGCAGAGTCTAATTGGTTGGAGAGGTGCCACCTGGTCCAGTCATGGGTTGCCACATGGCACCCTGTGGTTGGCTCGTGGTTTGTATAAAATTTTATGGGTTCTCCACTGGAATCGAACCCCCGACCTACTTCCAAGCTACGGACTGGAAAGACCGAGCTAACTGCCTGCCCCACTGGTGTGACTTAATAGTTATATGATTAAAGTTGTATTTAAGTTTGTTCCAAGCTTTATTCGGAGGCGGAAAGGGCTGGGGCTTAGCCCCAACCCATGGTTTGATGTATATATGCGACCACATATTTGGAGCGCAGGAGTAATGGGATAGGGCCTAGCCCTTGGAATTTGGCGCTACCATATAACCACCTCTAGTTTGGCGCACGCGACCAGGGCTATAACCAACGGTCAGGGCACACATGATAGCCCGTGGACCTATGCAAGCGCCCCACGACCAGGAGCTAGCGCTGGGTATGGGCCAACGCTCAACCCATTAGGCTGGCGCTTGGCCATATTAAGTACATGTGACCGAGAATAGTAGGCGCACGCTCATGCCTAGGGGTTAATTCCCAAAATTAAACAATACAATGGGTTTTTTTCCAATGTTTAGGGATTTTTTATTGATATTATGCCTGTATTAATGGATTTTATCCATTTTTGTGAGATATTGGGCATTTTTGGAGCCCAAATTTTGGGAGGAAGTTGGGGATGGATAACCAACTTCAGATCTATATAAACCAGGCCTGTTTGAGGCCATGGACGACAGTCAGAGCAGATTTATTCTGAAGGGAAGCCAAGCCAAAGCCATTTTTATGCAGGGAAGCTATTGAGGAGCAGATGCTTGCAGGCCATTTCTGGGAGCTCCAGACATTCGTTTTGTGTGCCGTTTTCTTTGTTGGTTTCTTGAGATCTGGAAGAACATGACCAGATCAGTCTTGTAGCCAATTGGCATTGCTGTGATGTAATTTTGATCTTTTGAACAGAAATAAAGAAGCCTCCCCCACAGAGACAAAGGCCCGGAGACGTAGGCAACATTGTGCTGAACTCCGTTATCAATTCTTGTGTTATGGTTTGCTGTTTATTATTTCATTTCAGATCTGCATATGTGTATATGGCTGTCATAATTCCTCTCTTTTCCTCATTCTTTCATTAAGCTTCTCAATTGGATAATTAATGCATGCAATTTAAAACTCAACCATAGTCATTAAAAGATCCTACGGATCACTCCTCCTCCTCCCCCTTAGAAATTCAGAAATCCCCAAACAGAAATAAGATCCCTCTTCCAAGTCTTCCCCTTCTTTCTTATCCTCCTCTCTCAAATCCACCTCATTAATTCCCAACAACCTTATCCCCTCATTAATTCCCAACAACCTTATCCCCCCATAATTCCTCAACAACCTTATCCCCCCATTAATTACTTCACCCACCTTTTAATAATAAAATAATAAAAGACTCATTAATATATTTTAATAATTAATTAAATTTAAATTAAAAACTATGATAAAATTAATCAATTTGGGTTGTTACAAGTTCCATGAACTACARTAGGTATGGGATTTGAATGACTCCCAGTATCTTTCTRACTCGACTCAGTACGCATAATTGTATGATCACAAGTCTAGYAAGTGGAGGTGTGTGTACCACGTTTGATAAATTTKCACCTTTTAGAAAGAAAAGACTCAAGATGCGATGGTAATTTCAACAAACGATGATACCTGCGAGGAAKTTGTTCTGGCTCCAKGATGACTGAAGACTCGATATATATAAAAAATTCCTAAGTCCAATTAACAATCAAAGAGCACACCAAAATAATAAAAAAAGGCCAATATGCACACAAATAGGATATAATGGTTGAAAGGGGCCTCCTTCACTAGAGTAGGTATGCCTCACCCCAGAGGGGCCTGAGACTCCCTTCAAAAGATCGGAGGTATCAAAATTAGTTATAAGGGCCCTAGTGGGCTTAATAGTGCATTCGATTAGATCCCTCCGGAGAGATAATCCTCCATAAAGGTTGTGTGTTTTCCGACCCTTATTTGACCCAAGGTACCTATGTTGAAGGAAAATCTCCCTGCGGACAAGTAAATCTCCTCAAAGAGATAGACTCTTAACTCTAAGACAGAAAGTGCTTATCATGGTCACTGACTTCCTTTTAGATCTAGGTGGACTAGTGTGTGAGAAGGAAGGAGAAGAGAAATACCTTTAATCAACAATTGTCCTTGCACGACTCGAGTTGAGCTCCAATCTTCCACTCCTCGATGGATCCTGTAGACAAACAAAGTACGAACACTTCCTACTCTATCAAGATTAGTCCGAAATAGATCTATCTACTAAAGAGACAAATTCATGTGAGATTGAACATGAATTAGAAAGAAACAGGCCAAGCAAATTATATTAATGAGGACAAAACATTACTTACAACCATAGATGGATTGCAACAGTTTCGTCAAGTCCTCCTTGTCTAACCCTTGCTCAAAAGATCCATGATCTAAATGACGATAGCTTCATTGATTGCTCCCCATGAGATCATAGGTCTCTTGCTTCCAAATCATCTCTGTTCCATCACCACTTATAAGATCATAAGTTTGGTGTGATTCTCCCTTTACATCTCCTTTTCACCATGAGAAAGCTTGCTTATATAGCCTTGGAGAGGCTTTAACCACTTGAGATATCCTTGGGGAAGTTGAGGATTTTCCTCCTTTAGTTAGGGATCATCCCTTAGATCATGGCTGGACTAGGGATTCGAATCCAACTGTCTTCAGGGATTGAAGGGATCTTCTCCAAAATCATCTCAACAAACCAACTACTGCCCAGAATAGGTAGCGCTCCCTTAAAAGGTCCATCAGAGCATTGTAGCGCTCCCCAATAGGTTTTAGGGGGGTGATAGCACTCCCTAAACCCATCAACGCTCCCCCAGAAGGGCTATCAGAGCTTTATAATGCTCCCAGACAGTGTAAGGGGGGGCGCCAGCACTCCTAAGAGAGGTATAGGGGAGCGCTCTCCTCCAAAAACTCAGTTTTTATGGTTCTTTCAGATGGAAAGAGGTTCATAAGCCTAGTTAACCATTCCTCCTCTTCCAAATCAAGTATTTTATGTGTGCTAAGTGTCCTTCTCATGTCGTTATAGGCATGACATAGGCATCATGGCAGTATGCTTTCCTTGACACTTGCGACACTTGTGAAAAAAATTTGACACTTGCGACACTATCGAAGTGAGTAATTTTGATGTGTAACAACCTATAGAATAACCCCTACAAGTAAGCTATGTGGCTACCTATGTCAAGCAAATAAAGCTACCATGATATAACCAATGCGTAGGCGAACAATCGTAAGTCATGTCAACTGTATGGGTGGGGTAACAAAGCCAAAAATATTGAAAGCATCTCCTCTCACAGAGGTAAAGGTACTAGCAAGACCCTCAGATACAAATAGATCTCCATAAACATGTCTGACGCTAAGAAGGTATTAGAGGGATATGTCTGAAACCAACTTCACGCGACCTCGTGCTTAACTCGGGTGTGAGTGGAGCCTCCCGACATCACCAATTATACAATGGATTTCACCACTCCCTTAGTCAGACACATATGTTGAGTTTAATAGCCATGGAGAATTTTACTCACAAAATCCTATTGCAAGGATCTATATCCTAAGCTAGTTTTTGTACCTTGAAAAATAAAATTGTTTCTAATCAATTTTAAATTTATCATCATTACTTTTAATGGATTTGTTTACTCAAAAGATGTGGTCATGAAATTGATGATGTTATGTCTCAGCAAATAAAAGAAGTGAATATGAACATAAAGCTAATTCCTAAACTTGAATTCTCAAAATATGATAAGCTTTTCAAAATGCAACTTTCAATTCAACTCTGCAATTTCAATAAGGTGCAATATTTCTGTACATGTATCAGAATCAATAATAAACAACCCAAAAGAGAAAATGCCAACATGCATAATGTATATTTTTTTATTTTCAATATAAAGAAATGAAAATGAAAAGAATGAACAACAACTTGATATATAGACCCTATTGTAAGCAAACATAGACAAACCAAGAAAGATATCAAGAAGAAAACACCCAACCCAAGATGCAAGGAAAACCAATGAAAAAAATGATGAGAAAAAAAAACTGCCCAAAAATTCAACCAATGAAAGGTTTCTTATCACTCTGTAGGCACTCAACAGTTATGACAGAGACCCAAGAAGACTCAACAACTATCAAAAATCACCCAACAAACACCAAACTCAACAATAAAAAAAAAATATTGATGTATGCGATTGTTTAAGCAAAAACCACATATGTATGCGCCCTACAAAATGACAGATCGTGCATGTCAAGGGAAAAACCATGTATATGTATTAAAAAACTGCCAAGTTAAGGATAAGGACAAGAAACTTAGAGGAAAATCTTTCTATAAAAAAGATGAATATGTTTTATAGGCTGGTGAGCCAGGTTATTATAAGCCAATGGGTTTATGTGATTATTATGCCAGAGAGCCAAGATGCTAAAGGCCACTGAGCCTATTTATGTATATGTAATCACTCATTTCATTAATAAAATACATCACTGCGTGTAGACCAACCATGATAAAAGATTTTGGGGCACTAAACTCCACTAGGAAGGGAAAGGGGGGAGGCTAAGAGCCTAGGACAAGGGCTAAGCTAAAGGGCTTATCTCTAAGGGAATATTATAATATTATTCCGAGAGACTAAGGAATGGATAAATTTGATGTTATCCTAAGTCCTTTTGAGAAAGAGAAATGAAACACAAGTGGAGAGAAATAAGATCCTGGAGGGACATGTTTCATCAATGGCACATGCAAATAAATGTGGGGAAATTAGTCCATTTGGGAAAATGAAGCCATTTCTCCCCAGTCACCCTTGCATTTCACGATTTTACCAGTCTACCATTGTTTCACCTCATCCTGACTAGTGACTCCAACATTCGACCTCTACAACCCTGAAGCTATACATGGTACATTGTTTGGGCCAGTACAGTTCCTTAACCGAACTCTGTTGTTGACCGTCACCCGTACCTTTCCTGTTATGTGGAGTTACCTGTTCCTTGCCTGAGCGTAGTTGCTTCCACCACCTGTTCCATAATCTATTTTATGTTTCTTCCTTCAACTGAGCTAGTACCTGGTTGAATAGAGAGTTGGATTGAAGAAGCAGGTTGTCAAGCCCGTGGAATTGAATAGATAAGTTGTCATGCCTATGAGTACTCTCCAGGTGAGAGAATTTCTAGGAATTGATTTCCCGAGGAAGCCAAACTGAAACTACAGAGCTATGATATTTCCTACCCGGCTTTTTGTTGAATCCCTAGAAGGGAAGTGGGGAAACCAAAGGACTGTTGAGTAGAGAAGGGGCACACTTCCTAGGATGGGATAAGCATGTGGGGAATGAGAGACTGTAGTCTATTATCTTGATTTTGCACCTGTAATGAAATCCTTCATGTTGACTATGTACCCTTAGCCTAGATAGGAATCTCTTTACCAGGGTGGAGTTTAGTCCCAGCTCAGGGGTGATCCAATGCTGAGAGCTTTGAGTAGCATGGTTTAAGGCTAGAAGGCTCGTGGAAGGTCTGTATGCAGTTGGTGGTATTCTCTAAAATATAAGTATCAATTGTGTGGCTATTTACTTGTTGTGTATCTATATGTGTGTCCTTACTTTATGGGTTTATCCTGTGTATGTTGCATGTATATGGTTACTGCTCTTTCTTCATGAATTTGTGTATTTACATAATACATTTGTTTGTTTAGATGAGTATATATATACAGGTGAAATTAGTGTTTTTAAGTGGCATGGCCCAACGGTCTATGGCTGGGGACGCTACATAATCCATCTTATTGCTCAGAAATTTGCGCAACACCTTGAAACATTATCATACCTGCCTTGTTTCCAGTTATCAAAAGCATCTTCAAAATTTTCACCTATAGATTAAATGCTTTTCTAGCTTACAAATCCATCTTCAATATGATTAATGTAATATTACTACTTCCCTATAGTAAGAGCATACAAATGATTAATTCCATCTTCTTCTATGTTATCATTAGTTGGTTTGGTGTATCCTGGACATTGATAAGGATCCAATGGCTGAGTAACCTTCATTCCTTCTTAAGATCAATTACATCATATTTTTCACATGTCCAATCAATTCCTAACAAATATGGATAAGGATCCCTTTCCCCTATGATCTCAATTACCTCAAAATAAGATATTGTTTTAACACCAACGAAGTCTACCTCAAAATTTTATAGCCTCCCCATAGGATAGATGTAGTATTGGTTCACCATCCACAACTAAATAGGGGAGTATACAATTTTGGGTCTACCCATTGCTTCCTAGGTATTATTGGGAAATATGTTGACATTAGTACCCAAGTCTAACATAATGTCTCTATTCTTGTAGTCATCAATGCGGGCATTCATCCTGAAATCCTTTCCATATCTTCTTCTCCTTCACTGGATTGTACCTGTGCTTTTTTCCGTAAGGTTGGTGACTATAAGGTCCTCTTTGTTTTCCCCAAAACCTAATACCAACTTAATTGTATTCCACAACCTCTCCATGCTATTTTCATCCTCCAACATATCAAAACATAGTTGTAACCACAGATCCACCATTTTCTATGCCTCTTTCGAGGAATCCATCCAAACAAGTGGCTCTTTGGAAGCCTTTGGGTACTGGGGTTTATACTTGCCTCTTAGTTTCACAACTTCAGGACTCTACACCTACTTGAAAATATCAACTGTGATTTTAAAGAATTCCTTTTGTTGGATGAGGTCATACCTAGTATTTTCTCAAACAACCTTTAAGATCTTTGGATGTTGGGGACTTTCTATGTATACGCCAGTCCTTGTACCTACTTGAGTGATAATATTGATATTAGGGCCTTCTTTTTCATCCATAACCCTAGGCTCAAAGTTGATCAAATTGGCACCTCTTTTCCTATATGTATCCTTGCATTTTATAATAAAGTCTGGACAATCTTCTATAGCATGGGTATTATTCCAAAAATATGCACACCAAGGTCTTCTTGTAAGTGGGTAGTCTTTGAACAAGTGTCCCTACTCATCACAATTATAGCAGCAAATTGGTCATCTTCCCTCAGTTCATCCTCCTCAGTATCCTCCTCCATTTCTGTGACCTGTTCTAGGTCCTTATGGTCCTTCATTGACCCTGAATGTAGACTAATATAATATGTCCACCAGAGCATCCAAAGCTCTACACTGATTGGTAGAATGAGTAGGAGACCTAAGCAATTCACATTGTATTGTGTTTATAATAGATGTATAATTTTGTAGAATAGGGAACTATCTTGGAGAGTGGTTGTGACTTCTACAAATCTTGCAATACTCATTGTTTTGGCCTCCTTGATGATTTAGGAAAGCATGGTACTGAACAGGGCCATGATATGGCATTGTAGAAGCTAATTGTGCAACTTCTCATGATGGTCCTATTGGTGGAGGCGCCATTGGGTTAAATGGGGGTCATGCACTCCTCAACCTTGGAAATTCAGTTGTTTTATGTCCTTCGATGTAGAAGTTGACACACCACATCTGCAGTTGACCTTCTTTGGGAAGGGTCAACTACTGGATCTTGTTAGTTAACATAGAGATATAGCCTTGAATTTGCACAATATTATTGTCTTCAGTCGGTCTCATAACTCGTAATATTATGGGATAGCCATCCATTGCCTCAATTTTCATTGCTTGTTCCAATGCTTCTCCCAAAGTAGTTATCCTTTGTTGAGTCAATGGTATAAATTCATGAATAAAAAAATTTCTCTTATGATTTTCATGGATCATATTTATCAATTTCCCAATAGTGTCTTTGAATCATTGATTATACTACCAAGAAAATTCATTGTCTCTTTTCTTTATTTCCCACTACTCGGAAAGAGCCTGCTTCTCTCACTAGGGTAACCGAAAATCCACCAAAAAATTATACTTCACCTTGATTATAGAGAAAGGTTTCCATTGAGGATTCCTTGGCTCAATATATTTCATATACCACTTTAAATTTCATTCCCTCAAGGTAGTATGAAACTCAACTAGTTTTTTTGTGTCTAGGTTTTCATGAGACCTCCAAATGGTTTCACAGAGAAACCAGTGTTGCTCAACATCCTGATCCCCTTTCTTCCAAAATTTAGGGTATTGGGTGAGGGATCCTGCATGTTGATTCACAATTGGGGATCTTGGCGATCCTCTTAAAATGAACCCTAAAGGCCCTGGTTGTGATATAACTAAACTAGTCACCAAAACTCCGCTACTACTATTACTCAAACTTGCTAGACTAGATGGATTGGAAATAACAAAATTTACAGAAATATTGACTATAGAAATTACGATAATTTCATATGGCATCGGGGGGATAGGAGACACAGGGGTGGTTCCTTCACCTGCAAATATGGGCTCTTGAATTTGGGGGGTCAAATTTTCTTGCAAGATTCCTTCTACCCTTCAGAACCTTCACTACTCTCACCAAATATTTCCTTCAACCATTGTCTAGCCAACCTTCTGTGTCTCTACAACTCTCACAACTTCTCTAATTATTTTCTTCGAACACCGTCACAATCAGTCACCTTCCATGATTGATCAAGTCTTTTCATCACTTTTCGCATCTGGTTATGTCACTTATTTTCAGTAGTTTCAAGCCTCTTTAGTGCTCATTCATCTCTTGCATTCCTCTCTCTTTGACCCCTCGTATCGAGAAACTCATTTTTTTTATTAATGCATGAACCCTTCCTGTAAGTCACCTTCCCCCGAGCATAGGGGGTTACACTGCCATATTAAGTGATTGAATATGTATCATTCCTTATTCTTCTAGAAAAATATTAATACAAATAGGGATTTCCCACAACATTATTCTACTGGATCTTTCATGGAATATGACTTCTACTTTCGAAAAATATTGGTGGTTCTCCATCGAAAAATTGATGATATATCTCTTCAAAATAGTCTGTACCCAAAAATATACATCACAAGAGAGTTGATGATATAACCAACGAAGAGTTTCTAAATTCTCAATGGTCCAGTGATATCTTATTTTTACTCGATATTTAAATTCTATAGCTTCTTGCAGGAGACCCAACCATTGAAATACTTCTTCATGAAATTAGACCCAAAATATCTCGTACTGGTCACTGACAGATTTTGAATAAAAGATAACACTCTTCACAAATTTAAAGATTTTGTGTCTTAGATCAACTTCCTATTGTATAAACACATTGCACCATATTTCCTACCAATTCTCAATATCATACTTAAATATGTGATGAGGCATCCTCTAAAAACTCACTTTAAATTAAGGTCCCAGGAACATAACCATTTGTTGGCGCATGATCGATACCAGGGTTCTCGGAGGTTACCAACAAAGGTACCTCTATAGTCTAGCATTGTTGACATATTCAACCTTCTACAAGAGAAGGAGGTCTCAGTCTAAACACAACCGAGACTTAATTGGTGAAGGGAGTCAAAGAGGATGTATCATTAGTTTCAACACAACCATAAATGAATCCATACATCAATACACAATAATACATGCATGAACAATAATTAAATTTTAAGTATTCATGATAGCAATAATCACACAATAGAGAACTAGATATTAATGCACATTATGAAAAACAAATTGAGCCCAAATTATCTTCTTCTCTATTATCATCTTCCCAACATAGTTCACAACAAGTACATTTCTCATATAATAGCTTATGAAGCCAAGTCTATCCCTAGATACCCATTACAAAATCTTGGTCTCTACACAAGCATAGTTCCATTAAAAACCCTTACAACATCCTTGATAGGAAGACTCAATAATAGTCATAATACTAGCGACAACAATAAAAACCCTCTTAAGAGTAACCAAAAACACAACAAGGATGATGAAAACGACCATGAAAATGATTGAGATGAATCCTTTCCCATTACATAAGTCCAAATTTATAGTTTTCCTTAAGCACTTCTTAGATTCTTGATTCCACGACATTCTCTTGCATGCGGTCGAAGCTATTCATTTTTTCCACTGGTTGTCCAGCTGGAGCATGGTGTTGTTGGTTGTTTTAGATGTTGTTATAATGTCGGTTATCTATTTTATTGTTTAGTTTTTTTCCTCCATTTCGAATTTTTCGTTGAGCTATTGCGCTTTCCGCAAAACTTTGGCATTTACACAAAATTGGGAATCACTAAAAAGTAGAGGGCCCAACAACAGTTCTTATATGATAGCCAAAGGCATGGTCTAGGCTAAATGAAATGTGTTCTTCTTGGATATACCTTTCCAATGGGATATCGAGCATGCCAAACATAGATCAGATGCAAAATTTATGATCCTAGGAAGTTGGCATACCAACTAACACCATCGAGGCCCACCAGACTTTTGACGGTTCATCTCTTAGGGTTAGGTTTTTGGATGTTTAGGGTTTCTTCATTACTTATTTATGATAAAAATTCCTTTTAGCCTCATTGTAATGCACCCTAGCGAATACGGATATCCATCACATCTCTTCTCAAAGATCATCTACCACCATTAGAGCGAGTTTGTTTCATTCTTCATTTTTTAATAGTTAAGCACATTTTCATTATTAATAGAAGTCAACTTTCATTCTATCTATGTGTTTTTGTTATAACTCGATATTTCATTTCATTCCATTTTTAAATCTGGATCACCTAGCTAGTATAGTATTTAGGTTTTAGAACAAATCCATAGTCCTGTAACTTGTAACTTGTAAATTACCAACACCATACATAGAGTTTTCTTCCTAGGGAATTCATTTTCCTCATGTCCTTTTTTCATGCATTTTATGCAATTATTTGCATTTATAAGGTATCTTTTAGCAGTTACATGCACTAGAGAGTTTAAGGTTTCAAAATGAACAACTAAAGTATGAATAGATGTAAAATGATAAAATCCAAACTCCACAATTTGAACCACTCAATTTGGAAGTCATATGAGTCTTAGGCGTGCATTTTACAGTAAGATTGTTTTACCCTCTATTTTACAAAAGGTTGTGAATATTGGTTCATGGTAGAAGTCCTTAGTATTTTTAAAATGCACTCTGGATGAAATATATATGTTTGGAATGTTATTAAATTCACCCAAAATATTATATCACTAAATTTGGATCTATATAGAAGCATGGCCATGCATTTCCATTAGGTCACTTTTTACTGTTTTGGTGCCTCAATTTAGAAGGGAGATTTTTCCTCTTTTACACAACCACTTTTTTATTTGCAAATGAAAATATAAATATCTAGAGGTGTAAAAATGATCTAAGACAACATCATAAACTTGAATCACTTAACTTGAATATTTTTTAAGACCCGGGTATTCATATTTGAATCTTGATGTGCATTTTGCACAAATGTAGAAACTATAGTTTAAAAGAAAAACAAGTATTTTTCTCATTTAGGTATTCCACTTGAGTCTTTCTTATTTATAGTAACACAGTTTCACCATCCATTTTACAAAAAGTCATGAATGTTAGTTCAAGGTAGAAATTGTTAGTAAATACCTGTAAAGACTCCTAAACCATTCAAAATGAATCACTCAAAATTGAAGGTGTGTAAAGACATGGACATGCATTCTGTGAAGCCTGACATGCATTTCTGTACAATGACATAAATTGCAATTTAAAAGAAAAAACATGTATGCCTTAAGTGTGACTGTGCATTTTTAGATGTGGAGTCTCTAACAAGTTTGAATTAGGGTTTTATGCAACAATAGAAACCCTAATCTTAGTTGTTTATATCAAAATATACCGAGAACATTGTCATCTACATCTAGCTCAACCTCTTTGACTTCTTAATCTAACACATCTATCAGATGCGTTTGTCCAATGCAATTTGATTTTTTTTTTATACTTTTTTATACTAGCATCAGACCTCTGATGCCACATTTATTAGTCAAATTCACATTGGTATTTCGATGGATGGTTTACACCCGTCCATCACATTTCTGTCAGGACTTGGAGCTCTCATGTGTCGACCTCCAAGGGACATTTCCCACCATGGTGTTGTCGCTTCAATGAATATGTCGGGCCATATCATTGGATCACTAACAGATTGGGCCCTCTAGAGTGTTGCCACATTGATGAAGACCACTGTCCATAAAGTCACACTTTCGATGGAATCCATGTTGGATTTCTGATGATACTTGCATGTTCTTATGTCATAGTAATGATTGGCACTATCAGTAAAACAACAACGAATTGGATAATGATGATCCCTTGCAAAATTCCATGTGGTAGACCAATGCATTGCATGCCTGACAATGATATGATTGTCATCATTGCGATGATTATTTGTGACAAACATATCTTTTGTAAACTCCCTTCACAACT